>APFE031684522.1:0-20339 GCA_000404065.3 Pinus taeda
CCCATACAGCCCCTCCTACCACGTTGTCGATGCTCCACGTATATCCGCCATAGGGTATCCTCTACCTCTTAACTCGCAACGTCAGTCCCACCAGTGGCAATGCCTCCATATAACTCATACACCGCTCCCTGTCCATACAAATTGGCTCCTCCATATAAATAAATCTGATTCTTTTTACATATCATATTATAATTGTTTTACCACCAGAAGTACAATATTTTTTTTTAATTGGCAGCAGAAGTATTTTTAGAGCACTCAAATTCTACAATGCATTCAATTATATCTATTGTGGGAGTACTTTTCAATGGAAAGGAGAATTATCTTGAATGGTCACGGAAAATCCAACACACTCTTATTTTTAATGAGCTATGGAAAAGAGTGTGCGTTGGAGAAGGAGACGAAGTGTCAATCCAGCCTACCTCAAACAAGGAGCTCGCCATTTGGGAAAATAAGAATAGAAAAGCCTATGCATTGATTGCATCATCAATAAGTGAAGAAGTGAGTCAACACATTTCGCCATTTTCAAATGCATTCGAAGCCTTACAAAAGTTGAAAGAACTCTATGGATCACACTCTGCACTTGAAGTTGTTCAACTCATGATTAAACTCTTCACCCTTGAATTACAAAATAATGATCCTCTTGCTCTTGCATCCGAAGTAAAATCTATAATGCATGATATTAAAGTCATTAAGTTTGAATTGAATATTCCTCTGATCACTTTTCTCAAGGCATTTTATCCTACTTACTCCATTTATCTTGAGTCATGGCAAGCAAATGGAAATCTCAAAGATATTACCTTTGACTCTCTTGTGAAAAAATTCGCTGAAAGAGAGAAAGCTTTTGGAAAAAAGATAGCCCTTGAATCTTCTGAAGAGGTTGTGTGCCTTGCTCATAAAGAAAAGAATGTTGCCCAAGATTCTTCCAGAGGAAGAGGTGGTCAAAGAAGAAGAGAAAGATATTAAGAAGACAACCCCTGAATCTTCTGAAGAGGTTGTGTGCCTTGCTCATAAAGAAAAGAATGTTGCCCAAGATTCTTCTAGAGGAAGAGGTGGTAGAAGAGGAAGAGGAAGATATTTCACAGGCGGGGGGCAAACACTCTCTAGGAGAAAAGTCATATTTGCACTACATACGTTGCAAAAGAGATGGATCACATGATGCATCCACATGCAAGCTGCCTTGGGACAGAATTGAGCAGAAAAGAAACCAACCCAAAAGTAAAACTAATGACAAAAACAAAGGTAAAGCACCTGAATCCACTCACTATGTTGTGGCACACTGTAATATTGGAGTAAATAAAGACTTATTTAATGGTTCACTTGCTTCTTGGAAAAATGATTGGCTGCTTGATTCAGGAGAAACTTGCCACATGACTTTTAGAAAAGACTTTTTTTGAAGAATTTACTAACAATTTTGATGGAGCAGTATACTTTGCAAACAAATCAAAACTCAAGCCATCAGGGCTTGGCACAACCAGGCTTAAATTGCCTGGTCTTCTAGACATTCTTCTACATCATGTTCTATATCTCCCACAGCTGAGAAACTTGTTGTCCTTGGTCCACATCCACCAATAAGGACACTCCATTCATATGTTTGATGGAAAGCTTGAGGTGAGAAAAGCATCAGACCACTCACTTGTCATGACGGGGATAGAAGAAGAAAGGCTTCTCAAGTTGCAGGGTACCTCTACTCGTGCACAAAATTTCTCATACAATTCTCATTATGAAGAAGGTACATTTCCATCAAGTTTTATTATGTCATGCTAGATTTTGGAACACTTGACTATGACAGCCTCCACTTGTAGAAGAAAATGGTGTTACTTGGGTTTGCCTACAATTCCTAAGAAACTAAGAAATTGCATGCTTGCATTCTGAAAGCATAGCACAGTCTTTTCATTATTCACATTCAAGAGCACATAGAAAACTTGAAACTCATTCATTCATTATGTGTTCCAATGCTTATTCTTCTTCATGGATAAAATAATATGATGACAATTTATTGATAGACATACACCAGAATAGTTTGGGTTATTTTTATATGAAGAACAAAATCTGATGTTCAAACATCAAGACTTCATACATAAGGATGAAAAAGAATGCAACAACTCATATTGGCTTCTATCGCAACTGTTATGGAAAAAGAATACACTTCAAATGAATTTGAAAATATCTTCGCCCAACATGTGAACAACATCAAAACAACTATGCCTTATAATCCCCAATAGAACGAAGTAGCTGAAAGAATGATAGGAACAATTTAAAATATGGTACACTTCATGATGTTTTTCAAAAATGTAAAATTGATGTTTTGGGCTGATGCAATTCTATGTGTTGTATATGTAAAGAATAGATGTCCATCTAATGCTATTAGAAACAATACTCCTTATGAAATTTGGTATGGGCACATTCCTTCGTTAAAGCATCTCAGGGTCTTTGGTTCCACATGTTATGACTCGATACCAAAGGTACATAGAAACAAACTTGGTGCAAAAGTCGTAAGTGTATCTTCCTGGGGTATTCAAACACCTCCAAAGCATACCGTCTCTATGATGAACTCAATAAAATGTTTGTTGTATCTAGAGATGTTATCTTTCTTGAATCATCCAAAATTGACAATGTTGTTGAGCAGCAACTTGATCGCTTGGATAGATTCGCAAATGCAAAATCATTTCAAGAATTTGATAATCAGATTCCACATCTTGAAGGGGGGATTATTATACTAGATCAACCTAGGGAATGTTTTTCTGAAGCACTCTCTCCCCCGCATGAAACTCCAATAACGGATGATACTTTGAGTGATGTGATTGATAGAATTGGGAGACTCAATCTTGATTCAGTCCCAACTCAATCAACGGAGTAGCCTGGACCATCTAAGAAAGTTCCCCCAAAGTGACTGATAAAGACACTTGAAAGTGTTCATCCTAATGAGCTTGGAAAGACACGAACTAGAAATTCAAACCGGCAAAATGGAGGTGATGTAGATGACTCAGATTCACCTATTGATATGGACGTTTCTTATGATTGTGAATTGAATTTGTCTACAGATTTTGAACCAACTTCCTTCAAAGAAGCTGCTTTTAATGATGAATGGAAAGAAGAGATGCAAAAGGAGTATGATGCCCTGATAAAGAATGGCACTTGGAAGCTGGTTGATCCTCCATTTGAAACAAAACCAATTGGCTGCAAGTGGCTCTACAAGAACAAGTATAAAGTTGATGGCTCAATGACAAGCACAAAGCCAAGCTTGTGGCAAAAGGTTTTGCACAGAAGGAAGGGGTCGATTATGAGGAGACTTTTTCCCTCACAACAAAATGGGCTACCATTCGAACACTCTTTGCCCTAGCAGCTCAAAACAGTTGGAAATTCCATCAAATGGATGTCAAAACTATTTTCTTGAATGGAGATCTAAAAGAGAATGTTTTTATGTCTCAGCCTGAAGGATTTGTTGTGAATGGACATGAACATAAAGTATGCAAACTTGTGAAATCCTTGTATGGCCTCAAACAAGCACCGTGAACCTGGTATGAAAAACTAACTGAGCATCTTCTGAAACTCAATTTCAAACATTATGATCTTGATGATGCAACTTTGTTTGTCAAGAAGGTTGGAAAAACAGTTGTATATCTTGTGGTATACGTAGATGATCTTTTAATGACAGGGAACAATGAAAGTTATATTGCATCCATAAAGAAAGAATTAGGAAAAAGTTTTGAAATGACTGATTTGGGCTATTTTCATTACTATCTTGGCATTGAAGTAACCCAACATCCAAAATCCATATTTCTTTCTCAAAAGAAATACATTGGAGATTTGTTAAACAGATTTGGCATGACAGAGTGCAATCCTCTTTCTACTCCAATGGAACAAACTTAAAGCTCACATCTATTGAAGGAAAATAATTTGAGGATGCAACAAAGTATAGACAGCTTGTAGGAAGTCTCAACTACCTAACTACTACCAAACTAGACATTTTGTTTGTTATTGGAATCCTCTCCAGGTTTATGCAAAAGCCTTGTGAGGGACATTGGTCTGCTGCAAAAATATTTCTAAAGTACTTGAAGGGAACTCAAGACTTTGGAATCAAATATACACAGGTGGGCGACTTCAAATTGATTGGATACTCTAATTCAGACTTCAATGGAGACAAAGAAACTGGCGTATCTACTTCAAGTTATGCTATAAGTCTTGGATCAGGAGTTGTCTCCTGGAGATCACGCAAACAATCAATTCCATTAGATTCCACAACAGAGGCAGAATATGTGGCAGCAGCTGCGGCAACAAAAGAAATTTTGTGGCTCGGGAAAATTCTTGAAGATTTGCAGGTAAAACAAGTATAATCGACTCCACTCATGATTGACAATACCTCGGCAACAAAGTTGGCCAAGAACCCAAAGTTCCATGATTGAACGAAGCACATCAATACTAAATATCATCTTATTCGACAGCATGTTGAGGCCAAAACAATCCATCTCCGCCATTGTTCCACTAAGGAGCAAATTGCAGACATCTTCACCAAAGAGTTTGGAAGATAAAAGCTTGAAAGATTCAGAATGATTCTTGGACTCACCAACATCCCTTCAGATTAAGGGGGGGAATGTTGACATATAATCATAGGGATTGGGTGAACAACTGTAATTAATGTAAATAAATAATAGAAAAGATGGAGAGTCACCGGGGATGAACTGAACAGTCACCCCCTCTTGTATATAATAATGAACAACCTGAATGAATAACATGATTTGATTTGAGGAGTTACCTTCTAGTCTGATACAAATAATAAAGAGGAAAGTATGCCCACATCCTGGGTATGTGTGTTACAGATGTCACATTCCAGGTATTCTATCTTGTTGTTAGAGCATTGTTTATTAAAAGTGTATTTAGAAATTTCTTCAATTCAATGTTGATTGTTTCAAATTCTTAATTGTATTTGCAGGGCATTTCATTCATAATTGTCAAACCTTATTAAATGATCGCCCCGACTTTGCTGTAAAGAGTTTCAAACTAGTCTCTTTGGGTTGGACTATGAAGAATTAGCTGAATAAATCGCATTTATTCACATTGTAAAATTGATTGAGATCGGTCATGAAGCATCTCAATTTTATTTTAATCATTGTAAATATATGATTATTAATTTTGACATAGAGTCTATTGATAAATTTTTATAAATGTGCAGAGAGTACATTTTACCCATGAGATGAGATTAATGTTAATAAGAGAAAATTGTGAATTTTTTTTCCATATAGATATATAGATATATAGATATATAACAAAAATAAAATATTTTTTAAAAAACAACCTTAATAGACTGATGTTGGAATTTGGATTCCTTTTTACTTATCAAACAAATTTTTTTTTAAGTTTTAGGTTATTATTCTCTCTCTCA
This sequence comes from Pinus taeda, assembly GCA_000404065.3. NCBI lineage: Eukaryota > Viridiplantae > Streptophyta > Pinopsida > Pinales > Pinaceae > Pinus > Pinus taeda. Next base: position 5,381 of record APFE031684522.1, read on the forward strand.
AAGAATGTTAGTTTTAAATTTTACTCTTCAAGAAATATATTCTGATGACTTTACTCACTCTGATCTATCAATTCCAAAATATTTCTGGAATGCATAATTGAGATAAAAATAAATCAAAATGTTTGGGTGGCATTTAAGGCACCTGGAGGTTGGGGATGATAGTAATTTGAAATCAATGTGTGTTGGGATTCAGATTGGGACTATTATAACTCTGAAAATGTTGTAGTGAAAGTGTTTTAGAGGTTTTCTAATTACTATTTTTGGTTAAATTTGTCTAAAATTAATATATTTATCAAAGTGTTGAAACCAAGAATTTGATTTGTGAACTGTCTTATCTAAACACCTCAGAGATTTTTCAAAGTTTAACACAATGTAATCAACAATTGTTTAGCCAAATTCAAAATAAAAACTCCAAAACATAGAATAATTAAACAATGACTCTTACTTCTTGTAGGCCAATCATTATGTGTTGAGTTGGTAAAGTAGTTCAACGCACAATGAGTTATAAGGCATTTCAAAGCATGGAATGAAAACAACACATCCAAGACAAGATTACTTAATTTTGTTATTTCATATTGAGTTATCTCCAAATAACCCCACAAGATATATTTAGGTATTGTAGTTGGATCAAGCGTATATTCATGAAGTATATAGTATATGAAGTAAGGTGTACCATAGAAAGAACCTAGTATCTAGTTGTACATACAATAATCAAAACAAAACACTCAATCCTTATCTAGAAAATAGGATCACAACATGCATGATGCATTCAACCAATGTTGTCAAGTTGAGATTAGATGCATATTTAATGTTGTTTCAACTAGAGAAATAATATATGTTTTTAGCTATGCATTCACCTAACAAAACCTAGCCAAGTTGAAGCCACTCTTCAATGAGCTAGCAAAAGGAACACATCAACTTGACATGTTCAAACTTCATATATAAAATTTGCATAAGCAACCTTCCAACAATACGTATAAATAAAAACCTCTCATGTGATGAAGAACTTAAGATATATTTCTATTACATAACCTGAATAGCTCATATCCAATATCCAATATTGAGTTTTAATTCATTCAAACTTTTAAATCTTCTAAGGGAAAACTCAAACAATGCATGGATTCTTGGTCTTCCAAAAAAAGACAAGTGACTTTGACTTGCTATACAACTTTATAAGGTATTTCTTGAGAGCTTGTGAATACACCCACCCCAAACTATGTTGACATTGCACACTTTCTCAACAAGCTCTAAGGTTAATTAGTGGAATTCTTTTTCCATTTTACTTTCTACAAATATAGCTAAAACTCCCAATTGATTTAGTCCTCTCAACATGGTTATACAGTTAAAATAGTAATGCACATTATTTATTTTGGTCCTATGTCAAAACTTGGACACTGAAAAGAAATGCTAAAATCAAATAATCGTTATTTTCCTCCTCAATCATGGATTTCACATTCTCTGCCTCCTCAATCATGGATTTCCTAGAAAATCCCTGAATTAATAAATTGTAAGTGTATTATCATGAAGGCAAACTATTAAATCATATTGTTACCTTTCTTACAATATCCATAGATCAGAAAATCATAAGTGAGGTGTGGTTCTATACCTTTGTCAACCATCGATGTGAATAAATCCTTAGCTTTGTTCTTCTCCCCTACCTTCTAAGCCTATCCATGAGCATGATGTACATAACCTTCCTCAGTAGAAAACCTATGTTCTTTATTTCATTGTACCTCTGTTCTTAAATAGTCTACATTCATTTAGACATTAGCTTAAAGCCCAATACTAACATGTGAGAAGCTCTACCCTTTTATTTGGGTAAAGGTGATGTTGCATTTGTACATTTATTTTTTATTTTTTATGGCATAGCTAATAAATCTTCCATGGCAAGAAATCCTATAGGAAACATATCGAAGCTAAAAATCTATATAAACAATGGTAATACTGTAACATGCTAACTATATCATATATGACACATTTTTTTTACCATTACCATTTTCATTAATGTGGAATCCATAATTAAATTTGCATTGATAATATTATGAAGTTGTACTACATCACAGGGTTCAAGGGTCATATAGCAATATAGAATTCAATCATTTTAATACTGGCCTTAACTAAGATCTGGCAGCGAACCATTTGGAAAGTTCTCGAATCAAGTTGCTACCAATATTTGTTGTTTGAGGCTATGGACAATTGGGCATCAATCTTGAGGTTTCTCTCCCCACGATCCTGAATGCACTATAGTTGGTTAGGGTAACCAACCCTCGTTCCATTTTCTGCCCATATGTTTCATTTTCATGTTACCTTCTCCTTGATGAGCTATGCAACCTCCAGACGAGCTTCCACTGTCATTCTCTTTCAACACTCTAGAGTCCTCAAGCTATGTCGGTAAGAATTTCAGTTGTTGATTTTCTTGAACAAAGTTTTGTTACGCCCTCTCTAAACACTTACAGGTCATTCCATGTTTGATGGTGTCAACGAAGACTTGGTTCTTCACTTCCTTTCGCCAATGAGGGATTCTTTGTACCACCTTCCCATATAACGTTAATGGCTTCAGGTTTTTCCACTTCTCGACATGTTATTTAAATACAGGGTTATAATTAAAGAATGATTTTGTGATTTATTGAGTTAGCATGAGTTAATTTCTCATGAAACTCATCATATTTCAAGTTAACTACTTGAAACTCAATCACTTTTGTTTTTCCTCAATCAACTCACGCTATAAAATCAAGAAATAGATATTTAATTTCAACACATCAGTTAACTACATCCTAACTCATCTTAAATTTTAGGGATTGATTTCTAAATTATAGGAACTCGACCTAATTAATAGGGAATCTCCTAATTTTTAGGAACTCGAGTCATGCATAATAAGGAAATCATTCTTGTTCCTATGATTAAGGCACAAATCAAGGAACCATTTTCTAAAACTCATCTTAAATTTTAGGGATTGATTTCTAAATTATAGGAACTCCACCTAATTAATAGGGAATCTCCTAATTTTTAGGAACTCGAGTCATGCATAATAAGGAAATCATTCTTGCTCTTATGATTAAGGCACAAATCAAGGAACCATTTTCTCACTAATATTTTCAACACTATGCTCACACACAGATCTCAACAACCTTCCCGAAGTAGCACTAATCCATACACATAACACATAGATTGAACCCAAAAACATAGTCACAGAAGTGAGATCCCTATATTAGAACAATATAAAGATAGCCAAAACTTGTGAAATCATAGTTAATCTTGAGTTATTTTAGAGCACCAGTCGGAGACATATCAGACAACCTGCAAATGATTAAGAAGGCTACATCCACATAAATTAGGCAACTGATAATTGCCATAGATATACAAGTTAACTAGTCAACCATGCTTAGATAGTGGATTAGGAATTATTATATAAATGACACGGGACTAATCATTAGTCGTAAGCACAATAAACCATACATTAACTTGTAATCTAACATATGTAACCAAGACTACTTATTTGAATAGCTTGAAATGGATGGAAATTGAAGGAGGACTTCCACTCTCCACCTAACCATAGGCCAACTACATTGCAATCTTTCTTCCAACTAACCAACCCTGAGATGGATTTAGATTCTGAGGAGCTAAGTTTTGATGGGAATCCACACCAATAATGATTTAAATAACTAATCAAGAGGATGAGTCCACTATCCAAGTGTTTTATCAATTGTTGCCAAGTAGTAAGTGGCACAATGACTCTCTCTATCTCTTAGAGATCAATCACATGGATTCACCCAAGGTTCATTGAAGGTTTGCTCAGTTCAGGAGTATAATCTCACTCTAAGGATGTTTTCTAGCCCCAAGGAAAGCACCAAGTGAATCAATATCTCCACTAAGCCTTCTCAGCCTAATCTGACACCAATACATGCATTGGGTCACACTGGAATATAGGGAATAAATTCCCAATCACATCACAAAGGATTTTTGCAATGTTCTTGCTTCTCATCACTCCCTCTCATATGCATATGTTTCACTTCGCATCAGGCTCTCTGCCTTGCTTGCCTCCATTTGCATGTCTATGCATACTTTTGTTGTTGGTCTCTTCTCTTCACATCTCTTTTATTGCATGTTAAATTCCTCAACATGTCCCATGAGAATAGGGATAATGTGGGCTCATCCTTCACTCAGGTGACCCATGCATAACTTCAATGTTTGCACCAACAAACATTTTAATCTATTAGGGAGATAGGTAGGGGAATAAATGAAGTGGCTTGGAAATACACTTAGCACAAGAAATTCCTCCTCTTAAGGCTTTGAATCCGTTTACACTCTTCCAGCTCAGCCATATTTTACACTTTCACATAATTTCACATAAAAAATATACATAGTGACATTTACATGGGGGGTAAAAAAAGGGGTTGTTATACAACATTTCTAAACATTCCTTACAAAATAACTTGATTATTCCATACACAATCACTGAATTATTCCCTACAACGTTGCTAAAATATTCCTAGAGAAACAATTAAAATATTCTTTGCACAATTGCTAAATTAATCTATCACAATTGCTAAAATTATTTTTCACATATTACTAAAATATTCCCTGCACAATTGCTAAAATATTTGATATAACGTTACTGAAATATTTCTTACACCATTACTGAAATCTTTTGTTAAAATATTCTTTGCACAACTAGTCAAATATTTCCTTCACAACTGCTAAATATTTTTTGCATAGTTGAAATTTTCCCTACGACATCCTTGAAATATTCCTAGAGAAATAACTAAAATATTCTTTGCATAATTGCTGAATTATTCTATCACAATTGCTGAAATTATTTTTCACATATTGTTGAAAAATACCCTACACAACTGCGAAAATAATCCCTACAACATCACAGAAATATTCTCTACACAATAATTGAAATATTTCTGACAACATTATTGAAATATTCTGTTAAAATATTCTTTGCACAACTATTGAAATAATCCCTTCAAAACTGCCAAAATATTTCAATTAAATATTTTTTTCATAGTTGTTGAAATATTCCCTTCACAACTGCTAAAATATTCTACTGAAATATCATTTTTACAACTAACACATTTTTCCCCCAAGGAAAAATCACAATTTTATTCAAAGAACAAAATTACATTTTGCAGATGCTAAAAATAGTTAGATCATACAAGTCTATGAATGATGCCTAAGAAAACAAAGCTAAAAGAGAGAAACACAACCAAGAAATATGAAATACATTTGGGAGCTAAGTGTGAAAGTACTTAGTTGCCCTTTCCCCTTTTGTTTGTCCACTTTTCGCCAACCACCAAGGTTGGGAGAGGGAGTTGCAATAGCAATATCATTCTCTTCCATGTTAAAAAATACTTGTTTATATGAATTCGAACTCTCTAGAGCATGAGTTCCTTTTGTTCCACTCGCCTCTTTTTCAGGGAAAATATTTTGATCGTTCTCCTGGAGTTGAATTGTAGTTTATGTTGCTTTAGTAATGTTCATATTTTGAACCATAATTCCTGCCTACTCAACTCCTCCTTCCACTAGTATTTCTTATAGATTCTTCTAAACAATATTTGTGGCGTTATCTATATTATCTTCCTTTTATTTAGCGACGTGATGTTCTAAAAATTGCCATGACTTTGGCCTTTAGACCGGCTTTTTCTTTTTCTTTTTGGATCTTTCTTTTCTCAAGGACATGTAGGAGTTGAATTGTAGTTTATGTTGCTTTAGTAATGTTCGTATTTTGAACCATAATTCCTGCCTGCTCAACTCCTCCTTCCACTAGTATTTCTTATAGATTCTTCTAAACAATATTTGTAGCGTTATCTATATTATCTTCCTTTTCTTTAGCGACGTGGTGTTCTGAAAATTGCCATGATTTTGGCCTTTAGACCGGCTTTTTCGTTTTCTTTTTGGATCTTTCTTTTCTCAAGGACATGTATTTTGTAAATGTCTTGTTTGTAGACAAATATGATCAGGTCCAATGTAAGTATTATGAATAGGAAGTATGTGGTCTAGTAAACCTCTACTAAGATCTACCACTACATAGATCATGGCAAAAGTAAAAATTACTTTTATGACTATATTCACATATAGTTTTATAAAATTCCCCAAAGTATTTCCAATTCCTTCTAATACTTTGTGATGCTAGAAATGTAAGGGGAGATTATGTAATCTGACTCAAACCACCATTTTGGAAACCACCATAGTATTAGCATAAAAAACTGGGAACCATGGGGTCATAAAAAGGCTTGCACTTCCCCAGAACCATGGTCCCTCTTTTAAGGAAAAATCCATACCCTTCAATGTATCAAGTTTTACAACAAAAAAAACCCAGAACATAAATGACTATCACAATTGGAGGTCCAAGTATATAAAACCCACTAATGTAGATCCTCTGACTTGGGCCAAAATCCGTTGAATCTACACATAACTGCTCGAGAATGAAAATTAGTGTAAAGTGAATTAACCTCAATAAGGTTAATTGTCATAACTAAAGCCTGATTCATATGTTCCACGATGTAGGGACTAGGAATATTGGGTATTTAGTTAGAGTTGTTTAATGTCCCTACCTTTCTTTTAACTACATCCTTAAATGAAACCGGACCCTTAGAACTACTAGATCTTGGACAACCAACTCACAATTTTATGTTTATGGAAATGGATGAATCTCATTCGATGCCATAAACTTGCCGCTGATTATCATCTTGCAGTGCTCTCCCCACATAAATAAAACTTTGTATCTGCAACGAGTTTACCAATTTGTTATGAATAATATGCTTCAGATATTGGACCAGATCCCCCGTTTGAACCTTGATAATATATGATTTCCCTTCTGGGGTTTTCACAAAAATTTGAAACGTTTCCCTCGTGTCCATATTTGAATGACAATCCTCTAGATCTAGATCCAGTTGAAAATCTAGGGTTTTCATGAATGTTTGAAAGGGAACCTTGTTAAAAATGGCAACAAGAAATTTCATTTTAACTTGTCCTTGAATTAAATTGTGAATTAAATTGTAACTTTACTCTCATATCAACTTGTAATAGTTAATTAAGTTAAATTGACTTAATTGACATAGGAAATTCGAGTTGGAAGTATATCTAGAGTCATGTAGAGTGATCCCTAAATTTTAGGGGCCTAGTTTGAGTTCTTTGGAGTTATAATTATATATCTCAGTCTAACTGAGTTATAGTCAGCTAAAATATTTCTAACAGTTGGAGGAACTAGTAGAGGTCTAGTAGTGGAGTAGTGCACCAATGCATCACTAGTACCACACCAGTTAACTGAAGATTCACTCACAAATAATTCATGCATGTCGGTTCAGTTGAAGACCCAGTTGAGATTAGAGTTCAGGGACAGTGTACTATCAGTTGTATAATTTTTCGAGTCGTACAGATGGTGCATGCAATTAGTTGAGGACCTATGTTTGGATTGCGCAATTATGGAGAGTGGATTTCCCAATTAAATATGGGTTGATTCCTCTAGGAATTGCGCAAGGAAGTAGGGGCTTAGCAAGCCGCAGAATTGGCTAAGTGCTGGCTTGAGTTGGCTTTTGACGCAGAGAATTAGATTGTACTAGTGCATGAATTGTTTAGGACGAACAAGCATTGTATTTTCTTCTTAGATCTTCTCGTTAATGCAATATAGATAGTTGGGGTTTTCAACAGTTGCTTTCCCTAGAGAAATATTGTGTTATGTGCATTTCACATAAGTTATTCAATATACAGAAAAATCTGCATGGTATCAGAGCTTAAGACAATATAGAAGAGGAGACTCCCCTAGCAAGTGACTAGAGGAAGGAGGATGCTACTTCTGGTGAAGTAGTGGAAGCTACTATTTGTAGGCATATTGTAGGTTCACTCATGTATTTGGTGAAAACACGACTGGACATATGCTATGCAATTAACCAGATTAGTCAAGCAATGGCTAAGCCTACCAAGTTGTATTAGAAGGTAGCCAAGCATGTGTTGAGATACTTTAGAGGCACTACTCAATATGGTTTATGGTACAGATAGACATAGGGAGTGAAGCTTCAAGGCTTCACCGATGCGGATTGGGCAGGAAGTCCATCCGACAAGAAGAGCACATCAGGAAGGATCTTTAATATTTAGTGATCAGTTGTTTCTTGGTACATCAAGAAACAAAGAACAGTTGCATTCAGTTCAGCAAAAGCAGAGTACATGGATGCTAGTCAAGCAGCTTGTGAGCCTATCTAGATGAGGAAGGCTTTGGTTGGTTTGTTTGGTCAACAGATGGATCCAATTGTGATTTACTGTGAGAATATGAGTTGTATCAAACTTTGGGAAAATCATGTTTTTAATGCTTGGTCCAAGAATATTGATATATGATATCATCATCTTCGAGATTATGTGCAGAGGAGAATTAGGTTGTTAGAGTACATTCCCACAGAGGAGCATGATGCAAATATTTTGACAAAGGCATTGTCAAGATGCAAATTTGAGTTTCATAGAGACAGGATCAGGATAGTTGATAATCACTTTCTTGTTGAGAGGGAGTGTTAAAAATAGCAACAAAAAATTTCAATTTAATTTGTCCTTGAATTAAATTGTAATTCTATTCTCATAGCAACTTGTAATAGTTAATTAAGTTAAATTGACTTAATTGACTTAGGAAATTCAAGTTGGAAGTCTATCTAGAGTCATGTAGAGTGATTACTAAATTTTAGGGGTAGAGGTTGAGTTCTTTGGAGTTGTAATTAGATAACTCAGTCTAACTGAGTTATAGCCAGTTAAACTAGTTCTAAATGTTGGAGGAACTAGTAGAGGTCTAGAAGTGGATTAGCACCAGTACCACACCAGTTAACTAAAGATTCACTCACAAATAATTCATGCATGTTAGTTCAAATGAAGACCTAGTTGAAATTATAGTTCAAGGACAATGTACTATCAGTTGTATAATTTTCCAAGTCGTACAAATGGTGCATGCAATTAGTTGAGGACCTATGTTTGGATTGCGCAGTTATGGAGAGTGGATTTCCCAATTAAATATGGGTTGATTCCTCTAGGAATTGCGCAAGGAAAGGGGGTCTTGGAAGGGAGCAGAATGGCTAACTGTTGGCTTGAGCTGGCTTGTGAGGTAGAGAGTTAGATTGTACTAGTGCAAGAATTGTTCAGGACGAACAAGCATTTTATTTTCTTCTCAGATCTTCTGGTTAATGCAACATAGATAGTCGGGGTTTCTAGCAATTTCTTTTTTGAGAGAAATATTGTGTTATGTGTGATTCATATTCTTCCTCTTCTTGCTTATTGTTTTCATCGATCAATTTGGTTTCCACCAAAGAGTAGAGTAGATTCTTGTCTTGTGTTTTATCATATCACATCAGCTCTTGAATCTACAGGAAAAATATACAAACCTCCTTTACTTGATCTAGCTTATGACACTTGCAAATGCTTAGATCTAATGATGGATTCCCTTTTTTTTATTCGTCCAACCCTATATCCATGGTTGTATCATTCACCGCGAGGTTGGAGTGTACCATTGATCTGCAAAAGCAACTATTGAAATTTCATAACTCTAGTTTCCTCTCTATCGCCAACTTCCAAGCATTGATAGGGTCGTTCTTCCATAGATCTGTGTTTTCCATACAACTCCAAAGAGAGATAAATGCCCTAACATTTGCATACTTGACTATCTACTTTGGGTGAGGCACGAAAACCTGGATCCAACACAAAAAACTTCGAAGGAATTTTGGCATAGATACGTTCACAACTCTCCACTCGTATACCATAATAGCCTAGATTAAGGTGCCATCAATCTTGCATTGTTGGAGCAATAGATCTCGACACCCCCTCTCTTTTTGCATGACTCTTCTTGATCCTTGTCCATGATGACAATCACAAAATACTTCCAAACCCTAGCATTGCAGATGCCCGCTATCACTCCTCCGAGTATGACAATTAGCTACCACAATTGAAACATTCTTACCACAATGTTACTATTTTTTACAATTCAAATATTTTCAACACAAGATTGCCGAAATATTCTCTTCACAATAGTTGAAATATTCTTAGCATAACATTGTTGAAATATTCTCCACATTGTTACTGAAATATTGTCTACAGAAATATTAAATTTGTTTGTGGCATTGTAAAAGTGCTTCCCGATGTTGTAGAAAGTCTCCATAGCACTATAAATTCCTCTGCAACATTGCATAAATTCTCCATAGTGATGTAGAAATTTTCTACAATATTGTTATATTCTTCGTGATGTAGCAAATGTTTTTTGTACCACTACAAGGTTCTTGGGGGTGTACATAAGTTTTCCACAAAAGTACAGTATATATGATACCTTTCTTAATATTCTCCCATTTGTCATATACCATGCAAGGGTAAAAGGAAGAACACATTAAATTGCGAGCTAATTGTTAAGGTCTAAAAAACCTAGGGACTCACAACACCACTTCAGCGTATTTGTACCCATTAGTTTTGTAAATGCATTTGCTGCAACATTCTATAAGGTGTTAACTTTCTATAGTATCACCTTTCCATTATGTATCATGTCATTGACAAAATAGTATTGCATATCAATATGCATTGTCTTTGCATGAAAGATTGGAATTTTAGCTAAACAAATGACACTATTACTTAGATTTTTAGCTAAACAAATAATACTATTACTATTATATGGAATTTGAATTTGAATTTGAATTAATCTTACTTGTGAGGAAAGTTTATAAACCAAATAACCTTTTTAGTGATACCAGTAGTGGCTGATAACAACTTTTTTTTTTCCAACCAAAGAAATTGTGTTTGGAGTGCTCTCATGGATACATAGTCGTGCCTGTGATTGGACTAGGAAACCTATGGGAACCAAATCTACCCACTCAACCATTAGACCACATCCTCTAGACTATCTAATCACAATTTGCAGCTTGTTCATCCAACTACAACCAAAACAAAACCACTAATAAATTTCCTTCTACCTATATCATTTGTCGAATTCCAATATCCCTATATATTCAATCAGCCACATAAATGTAACAAAAGCATTTTTATAAAATGGATGGTTATATAGACAAATTTATGGTTGCTTAAAAATACTATTTTTCATGAAAAGAAACTCAATTTTCATCAAACATGAAGTGTGCCTATGGTTTTGGCTCATGTTTGTCTTTTGTGTTCTGATGAAGATGGCTCTCTCAAATAAGCAACCCCTCTCATGGGAATGATGATTACCCTTTCGCAACTTCATCAGCAGGAGCCATGTAATGATCCCAATCAAACCTTGGCCACCTCGATTAGTAACCCAATTTGTGGGCCACCCCAAAACCGCTCACTCTCTTCCCCACATCTATTCATCTAACCTAACCTTCCATCATGTAATGATCCCAATCAAACCTTGGCCACCTCGATTAGTAACCCAATTTGTGGGCCACCCCAAAACCGCTCACTCTCTTCCCCACATCTATTCATCTAACCTAACCTTCCATCGATGTGTTTTATATATTTACCAAGTTGTTTTTAGTATGAGTTTTTTTTTAAGGCTTTTTATGTTTAATTTCTCTAAAATTTTGAAAAAAATTATTGAAATCACAAATTTATGAGTAAATAGGAAGTTCAAAAAATTTCACTAAAAACAACTCTTATATTTACCAAGTCAAACTTCTGAAAATTCTGGTTACATAGATCAAGCTTTTGAGATTTTGCACACCAACAAGTAGATACAGATACAGTTTGTAAGATGCCATAAGTTGCCAGACATGGAAGGGAGAGCAAATTAATCCGCCCTTACACAGTCTTCACGGCCAGTAAAACTGCCTCATCAGTTCGTGTGGCGCAGAAAGGAAGACGAGCTGCCTCTGTCCGCTGGAGTCGTACGCTGCTGAACCATCACGAGTTCACAGGGGTGTCAAAGAACGTGTCCCAGTGAATATTCTGTTCTCTTGAGGCCGTTTATCTCTCTAGCTGCACTTTATTAATTTGTAATTCGCCCAAATTATGGGTGGAGCTCTTTTCAATAATGAAATTGATTTTCTTTGCCTCAATTTGTGTTTGCTGGAGTTTTCAATGATTGAGAAATTCAATACTCTAAATATTAGCTAAAAGGAATATTACACGCAGCCTAATTTATGTGGCAGATTTGGAATTATTAAAAATAGATCATATTTTGGACACACCTGCTGTTTTGAAAGTGATCCAATCATAGATTATATTATCTATTTTGTTCCTGCAAAGATAAGAAGAAAACAAAATATTTTCTGTATTTGTAATATTATTATTTAAAATGAGTGCAGCTAACAGATTCATTTTATACAAATCAATTTGCTTTATTTAATCAGTATATATATATCAATCACAGCTGTTTACTACAAATTCAAGCGTGCAAAGAATTATGAGTTATTGCATTTTGAAGGGCTTTTCATTTCTATTAAAGATTTGAAAACCAAAATTTCTGAATCCAAGTATTGATATTGATATTGCTATTTCAAATGCTCAAACTGGCCAAGGTAATAATTAATTAATTAATTATCTTTGTTAATGGTATCTATTCTTTTTACCATTAATTAACTACAAAGTGAGGATTTTTATTAAAAGGGAATTAACAATAATATGATAATTACCTAGTAGCAGTAAAATTAAAGTGTAAAGTCTTGATAATTATTTTCATTTTAAATTAAATTTATTGTAAACAGTGGGATTTTACATTCTGGTAGTGATTGATTGTGTGTTAATTTTCATATGCTTTCTTAACAGAATATGTAAATAGTACAGATTTGGTGCCGAAAAACACTTCTCTTATATTGCGTAGAGTTGCAGGAAACTCCCTGATGAGAAAAGCAGCAAAAACCCAATTAAGGTCCAGTAAAAACTATAATACTTACATGCATAAAATCATTGATGGTTGGATTCAATTAGTAATATCTATGTTGTAAAATTTAGATTTTGTAAACATTTCTATCGTTGAATATTTGTATGTGTAGTTAATGGCAACTGAGAAGATAATTGGATTGTTAGGTAGTTGCATGACTCTTTTTTGTTTCCTACTATGTGAGTTTAGATATAATTGTAGGAGTAATATGTGGTTTGAGTAGGGTTTAAGTTGTTAAATGTATTTAGAGTTCGATTTTTGTTCACAGCATTTTTTTAATTTTATAATATAAAATTTCTTAACAAAACACTTTATTATTATTTATTTTAGTAGATAAACATGGTTGAATAAATAACAATAATTTAAAATATACTATCTTGAGATATTCAAAATATTGCTTGTTTGTGTCCATTAATGCAGAGAAAATGACATGATAACGATCAATCCAGAAAAGAGAAGTACAGGTGGAAAATGCATCATTCCTGCATAAACCTCTGCGATGCAGCAGGTAAGTTGGTTTGTGCATTTTTATTTTTTTGTGTTTCTGTATATATTTTGTTGTTTTACAAATGTATAAACAGATCACCATCCTTGCATGGTGGTTGGATACAGTGCGATGAGGAGGCGAGCAGGGAAGAAGAGGATTTTGGAGGAGATGTGTATGCAGTACACCCACCCCTACATCCATCTCAAGGACTGAATACAAGATATTCAATTCAAAAAACTACAAACCATGATGGGTGCAAAATGACTAAAAATACAAATAAAACAATAGCTAACACATTGCTCCAACCCCATCACTCCTCAAAATTTCTGCATCCTTATTCGTGAGTTGTGACCCTTGATTCAATTTCGAACATCCCTAACTGTTAATTTAAGGAAATGGAAATATAATTTATGTAATTGCATTGCTTACAGAATGCCAGGCATCAAAGATAATTGGTCAATAACAGTGCCTACTATTCACAGTAGGGTTTCTAGCTGGCTAAAAATTCCACCAGAATTGAACCGCCCTATATGCAAGAAAATAATGAAAGATGTCGTGCTTATGGCCAAATGTTGCTTCTACAGCTATTGCCGTGAATGTTTGTATTTCAACAACCCTACATTATTGTTATTACATAGGTGGAGATGAGGATTGGAAGGAAGTTTTCACCACCACTGGACCTACACAGGGCTTGATAAATTGGTTTGTTGTTATATGTAATACAGGTATACAAAGCATTTTAATTCCAATAAGTGGACGTGTTTATGCGGAGAAGTGAATATTTCAGTTGAAAGAGACCTTGTACTCAATAAAACTCTGCAACAGACCATTCAACGTTATGCTCAAATAACCAACTCGCCACAACCTTGTGATGGGGTTGATAACTCTGTCTCCAATGTTACGTCTATCAACAGCGAGTGTTCTCCTAGTGAACTAGGAGGTAATTAAATACGCAACAGCATGAAAATAAGTTCATTTAGGGTGAGTGAAGTATCATTTTTTTTCAACTTAATTGTGCTGCTTAACATTTATTACTTTACATGCAAATGTAGATTCTCAAATTGTTAATACCTAATCATAGGGATTAGGTGAACAACTATAATTAATGTAAATAAATAATAGAAAATATGGAGAGTCACCGGGAGATGAACTGAACAGTGACTCCCTCTTGTATATAATAATGAACAACCTGAATGAATAACATGATTTGATTTTAGAAGTTACCTCCTGGTCTAACATGGTATCACAGCCAGCGCCATTTTTGGCTTCCATCTGCTTTGTAACTCCTCATTCCGCCCATGTTCTGAATCTTATGCAGACTGACATCTCTCTCGCTATTATTTTGATGATTCTGGCTAGCCTGGCAGCTCTGACACTACCTTCCATCTAAGAATACAGTCGTGGTAGAGTAGTGGTATAACGCTTCAAAATCAAGCTAGCAGTTTTGGGTAATGGTAAACGTCGTTGTGGTGAACACTGTTGTGGTATATCGCTCTACACATTGAACGTCACTCCTAAAAGCACCATACCTCGCACCTTCATTATACTCCTTATCATTGCAACAGTCAACTCCTCGCTCCTCTGGAGTGTAAAAACTTCTGATACTCAGAAATATATATATAAATATTTTATTAAAAGATGAATTGACAGAAGAT
>APFE031684522.1:27760-117682 GCA_000404065.3 Pinus taeda
GAGGCAGGCAAGCAGCGGAAGAGATCTGAGCCAGTGATTGATTCAGATCTGAGCTGTATTGTGTGTAACAGGTGAAGCTGGTACTGGATTGCTTGTGATAAGCATTGTACTTTGTAATGTTACATGACTCAATCATTAATATACAGATAGTTGGGGTTTTTAGCGAGATGCTTTCCCCGGGATACATACTGTGTTAATGTGTGAATGCTCTTGATGTCTTATTGTTATTGATGCTATATTGATGATTAACGTAGAGGAGCTTATGTATTGTGTATGTTTTCCGCAATAGTACATGATCAGGATAATCTCTGTTGAATGTGTTAAATTATTCAAAATTTCTACAATGATCTATGGAATGGTGTATGACGAACGAACTAGATGAGAAGAAATAGTAGTGGATGGAGTCACGTGGATCTACACCATTGGTACGATAACAATTTCAAATATTGAATCTATATATTATTAAATGAATGAATGATGCAGCAGAGGGTGAACAAGTGACACTATGATACACAGGCGAGAAGAACGTTTGCTCTGATACCAATGGAGTGTAAAAACTTCTGATACTCAGAAATATATATATAAATATTTTATTAAAAGATGAATTGACAGAAGATGATTGTTTACAATGGGTTGCCCTGGCTTATATACCACCATGGCACCCTTTGGGAAAGGGCATGATCTTATGATCGTGCCCTTTCGTCTAATTAAAATTAAAATTAAATAATAACCTAAAATTAACTAATTTTTTACATAACATCCTCACTCCCATACACAGTGGACTCCCATACCTTTGATCGTTGATCACTACAGTTAATTGGTTGATACGTTGTTGGTATCCCTCCATACATATACCACCACAGAGTTATCATCCACCGTGCTTTAATGTTGGCTTGTATAGCCCCCATCCACAGCTCCCATTGGCACCATTGCCAAATATATACGGCACCTCCTCTCTGGTCTGGGGACTTTGAAACGGTTTCATGCGGGCCTCATTTCCTGAATACAAAGGTGAAGTCACCCCTCGGCTTCAGCCCTCCCTCCATATCGCTCCTCCATAAGCGCTAGCGCGTTGCTCCTCCTTATATCGTTGCAACTATGCTCACTCCATTCGTTGTGTTAAAATCCTACCATGCTGTGTTGCTCCTCCCACATTGTGGCTGCTCCCATACAGCCCCTCCTACCACATTTTCGATGCTCCACGTATATCCGCCATAGGGTATCCTCTCCCTCTTAACTCGCAACGTCAGTCCCACCACTCGCAGTGCCTCCATATAACTCATACACTGCTCCCTGTCCATACAAATTCGCTCCTCCATATAAATAAATCTGATTTTTTTTACATATCATATTATAATTGTTTTACCACCAGAAGTACTTTTTTTTTTAACTGGCAGCAGAAGTATTTTTACAGCACTCAAATTCTACAATGCATTCAATTATATCTATTGTGGGAGTAGTTCTCAATGGAAAGGAGAATTATCCTGAATGGTTGCGGAAAATCCAACACACTCTCATTTTTAATGAGCTATGGAAAAGAGTGTGTGTTGGAGAAGGAGATGAAGCGCCAGTCCAGCCTACCTCAGACAAGGAGCTCGCCATTTGGGAAAAATAAGAATAGAAAAGCCTATGCATTGATTGCATCATCAATAAGTGAAGAAGTGAGTCGACACATTTCGCCATTTTCAAATGCATTCGAAGCCTTACAAAAGTTGAAAGAACTCTATGAATCACACTCTGCACTTGAAGTTGTTCAACTCATGATTAAACTCTTCACCCTTGAATTACAAAATAATGATCCTCTTGCTCTTGCATCCGAAGTAAAATCTATAATGCATGATATTAAAGTCATTAAGTTTGAATTGAATATTCCTCTGATCACTTTTCTCAAGGCACTTTATCCTACTTACTCCAATTATCTTGAGTCATTGCAAGCAAATGGAAATCTCAAAGATATTACCTTTGACTCTCTTGTGAAAAAATTCGCTGAAAGAGAGAAAGATTTTGGAAAGAAGACAACCCTTGAATCTTCTGAAGAGGTTGTGTGCCTTGCTCATAAAGAAAATAATGTTGCCCAAGATTCTTCAAGAGGAAGAGATGGTCGAAGAGGAAGAGAAAGATATTAAGAAGACATCCCCTGAATCTTCTGAAGAGGTTGTGTGCCTTGTTCATAAAGAAAAGAATGTTGCCCAAGATTCTTCCAGAGGAAGAGGTGGTCGAAGAGGAAGAGGAAAATATTTCAGAGGCAGAGGGGGCAGACACTCTCTAGGAGAAAAGTCAAATTTGCACTACATACGTTGCAAAAGAGATGGATCACATGATGCATCCACATGCAAGCTGACTTGGGACAGAATTGAGCATAAAAGAAACCAACCCAAAGGTAAAACTAATGAAAAGAACAAAGGTAAAGCACCTGAATCCGCTCACTATGTTGTGGCACACTGTAATATTGGAGTAAATAAAGACTTATTTAATGCTTCACTTGCTTCTTGGAAAAATGATTGGTTGCTTGATTCAGGAGAAACTTGCCACATGACTTTTAGAAAAGACTTTTTTTGAAGAATTTACTAACAATGTTGAAGGAGCAGTATGCTTTGCAAACAAATCAAAACTCAAGCCATCAGGGCTTGGCACAATCAGGCTTAAATTGCCTGGTCTTCTAGACATTCTTCTACATCATGTTCTATATCTCCCACAGCTGAGAAACTTGTTGTCCTTGGTCCACATCCACCAACAAGGACACTCCATTCATATGTTTGATGAAAACCTTGAGGTGAGAAAAGCATCAGACCACTCACTTGTCATGACGGGGATAGAAGAAGAAAGGCTTCTCAAGCTGTAGGGTACCTCTACTCGTGCACAAAATTTCTTATACAATTCTCATTATGAAGAAGGTACATTTCCATAAAGTTTATTATGTCATGCTAGATTTGGACACTTGAACTATGAGAGCCTCCGCTTGTTGAAGAAAAATGGTGTTACTGGGTTGCCTACAATTCCTAAGAAACTTAAGCAATGCAATGCTTGCATTCTAGGAAATCATAGCAAACATTCTTTTCATGATTCACATTCAAGAGCACATATAAAACTTGAACTCATTCATTCAGATTTATGTGGTCCAATGCATGTTCCTTCTTCAAATGGAAATAAATATATGATGACATTTATTGATGACTACACTAGAATGTGTTGGGTTTATTTATTGAAGAACAAATCTGATGCTTTTCAAACATTCAAGAACTTTCATACATGGATTGAAAATGATGCACAATCTCATATTGGCTCTATTCACACTGGTAATGGAAAAGAATACACTTCAAATGAATTTGAAAACTATCTTCGCCAACATGTGATCAAACATCAAACAACTATGCTTTATAATCCCCAACAAAACGAAGTAGCTGAAGAATGAATAGGACAATCTTAAATATGATACACTTCATGATGTTTTTCAAAAATGTAAAATTGATGTTTTGGGTTGATGCAATTCTATGTGTTATATATGTAAAGAATAGATGTCCATCTAATGCTATTAGAAACAATGCTCCTTATGAAATGTGGTATGGGCACATTCCTTCGTTAAAGCATCTCAAGGTCTTTGGATCCACATGTTATGCCTTGATACCAAAGGTACATAGAAACAAACTTGGTGCAAGAAGTCGTAAGTGTATCTTCATGGGGTATTCAAGCACCTCCAAAGCATACCGTCTCTATGATGAACTTAATAAAATGTTTGTTGTATCTAGAGATGTTATCTTTCTTGAATCATCCAAAATTGACAATGTTGTTGAGCAGCAACTTGATCGCTTGGATAGATTCGCAAATGCAAAATCATTTCAAGAATTTGATAATTAGATTCCACATCTTGAAGGGGGGATTCCTATACTAGATCAACCTAGGGAATCTTCTTCTGAAGCACTCTCTCCCGCGCATGAAACTCCAATAACGGATGATACTTTGAGTGATGTGATTGATAGAATTGGGAGACTCAATATTGATTCAGTCCCAACTCAATCAACGGAGTAGCCTGGACCATCTAACAAAGGTCCCCCAAAGTGGCTGACAAAGACACTTGAAAGTGTTCATCCTAATGAGGTTGGAAAGACAGGAACTAGAAATTCAAACCGGCAAAATGGAGGTGGTGTAGATGACTCAAATTCACCTATTGATATGGATGTTTCTTATGATTGTGAATTGAATTTGTCTACAGATTTTGAACCAACTTCCTTCAAAGAAGCTGCTTTTAATGATGAATGGAAAGAAGAGATGCAAAAGGAGTATGATGCCCTGATAAAGAATGGCACTTGGAAGCTGGTTGATCCTCCATTTGGAACCAAACCAATTGGCTGCAAGTGGCTCTATAAGAACAAGTATAAAGTTGATGGCTCAAGGACAAGCACAAAGCCAGGCTTGTGGCAAAAGGTTTTGCACAAAAGGAAGGGGTCGATTATGAGGAGACTTTTTCCCCCACAACAAAATGGGCTACCATTCGGACACTCTTTGCCCTAGCAGCTCAAAACAGTTGGAAAGTCCATCAAATGGATGTAAAAACTGATTTCTTGAATGGAGATCTAAAAGAGAATGTTTTTATGTCTCAGCTTGAAGGATTTGTTGTGAATGGACATGAACATAAAGTATGCAAACTTGTGAACTCCTTGTATGGCCTCAAACAAGCACCGTGAGCCTGGTACGAAAAACTAACTGAGCATCTTCTGAAACTCAATTTCAAACATTATGATCTTGATGATGCAACTTTGTTTGTCAAGAAGGTTGAAAAAACAGTTGTATATCTTGTGGTATACGTAGATGATCTTTTGATGACAGGGAACAATGAAAGCTACATTGCATTCATAAAGAATGAATTGAGGAAAGGTTTTGAAATGACTGATTTGGGCTATGTTCATTACTATCTTGGTATTGAAGTAACTCAACATCCGAAGTCCATATTCCTTTCTCAAAAGAAGTACATTGGAGATCTTTTGAACAGGTTTGGCATGACTGAATGCAATCCTCTTACTACTCCAATGGAACAAAACTTAAAGCTCACATCCATTGAAGGAAAATAATTTGAGGATGCAACAAAGTATAGACAGCTTGTAGGAAGTCTCAACTACCTAACTACTACCAAACTAGACATTTTGTTTGTTATTGGAATCCTCTCCAGGTTTATGCAAAAGCCTTGTGAGGGACATTGGTCTGCTGCAAAAATATTTCTAAAGTACTTGAAGGGAACTCAAGACTTTGGAATCAAATATACACAGGTGGGCGACTTCAAATTGATTGGATACTCTAATTCAGACTTCAATGGAGACAAAGAAACTGGCGTATCTACTTCAAGTTATGCTATAAGTCTTGGATCAGGAGTTGTCTCCTGGAGATCACGCAAACAATCAATTCCATTAGATTCCACAACAGAGGCAGAATATGTGGCAGCAGCTGCGGCAACAAAAGAAATTTTGTGGCTCGGGAAAATTCTTGAAGATTTGCAGGTAAAACAAGTATAATCGACTCCACTCATGATTGACAATACCTCGGCAACAAAGTTGGCCAAGAACCCAAAGTTCCATGATTGAACGAAGCACATCAATACTAAATATCATCTTATTCGACAGCATGTTGAGGCCAAAACAATCCATCTCCGCCATTGTTCCACTAATGAGCAAATTGCAGACATCTTCACCAAAGCGTTTGGAAGATAAAAGCTTGAAAGATTCAGAATGATGCTTGGACTCACCAACATCCCTTCAGATTAAGGGGGGGGAATGTTGACATATAATCATAGGGATTGGGTGAACAACTGTGATTAATGTAAATAAATAATAGAAAAGATGGAGAGTCACCAGGGATGAACTGAATAGTCACCCCCTCTTGTATATAATAATGAACAACCTGAATGAATAACATGATTTGATTTGAGGAGTTACCTTCTAGTCTGAGACAAATAATAAAGAAGAGGAAAGTATGCCCACATCCTGGGTATGTGTGTTACAGATGTCACATTCCAGGTATTCTATCTTGTTGTTAGACCACTGTTTATTAAAAGTGTATTTAGAAATTTCTTCAATTCAATGTTGATTGTTTCAATTTCTTAATTGTATTTGCAGGGCACTTCGTTCATAATTGTCAAACCTTATTAAATGATCGCCCTGACTTTGCTGTAAAGAGTTTCAAACCAGTCTCTTTGGGTTGGACTGTGAAGAATTAGCTGAATAAGTCGCATTTATTCACATTGTAAAATTGATTGAGATCGGTCATGAAGCATCTCAATTTTATTTTAATCATTGTAAATATATGATTATTAATTTTGACATAGAGTCTATTGATAAATTTTTATAAATGTGCAGAGAGTACATTTTACCCATGAGATGAGATTAATGTTAATAAGAGAAAATTGTGAATTTTTTTTCCATATAGATATATAGATATATAGATATATAACAAAAATAAAATATTTTTTAAAAAACAACCTTAATAGACTGATGTTGGAATTTGGATTCCTTTTTACTCATCAAACAATTTTTTTTTAAGTTTTAGGTTATTATTCTCTCTCTCAAAGAATGTTATTTTTTAAATTTTACTCTTCAAGAAATATATTCTGATGACTTTACTCACTCTGATCTATCAATTCCAAAATATTTCTAGAATGCATAATTGAGATAAAAATAAATCAAAATGTTTGGGTGGCATTTAAGGCACTTAGAGGTTGGGGATGATAGTAATTTGAAATCAATGTGTGTTGGGATTCAGATTGGGACTATTATAGTTCTGAAAATATTGTAGTGGAAGTGTCTTAGAGGTTTTCTAATTACTATTTTTGGTTAAATTTGTCTAAAATTAATATATTTATCAAAGTGTTGAAACCAAGAATTTGATTTGTGAACTGTCTTATCTAAACACCTCAGAGATTTTTCAAAGTTTAACACAATGTAATCAACAATTGTTTAGCCAAATTCAAAATAAAAACTCCAAAACATAGAATAATTAAACAATGACTCTTACTTCTTGTAGGCCAATCATTATGTGTTGAGTTGGTAAAGTAGTTCAACGCACAATGAGTTATAAGGCATTTCAAAGCATGGAATGAAAACAACACATCCAAGACAAGATTACTTAATTTTGTTATTTCATATTGAGTTATCTCCAAATAACCCCACAAGATATATTTAGGTATTGTAGTTGGATCAAGCGTATATTCATGAAGTATATAGTATATGAAGTAAGGTGTACCATAGAAAGAACCTAGTATCTAGTTGTACATACAATAATCAAAACAAAACACTCAATCCTTATCTAGAAAATAGGATCACAACATGCATGATGCATTCAACCAATGTTGTCAAGTTGAGATTAGATGCATATTTAGTGTTGTTTCAACTAGAGAAATAATATATGGTTTTAGTTATGTATTCACCTAACAAAACCTAGCCAAGTTGAAGCCACTCTTCAATGAGCCAGCAAAAGGAACACATCAACTTGACATGTTCAAACTTCATATATAAAATTTGCATAAGCAACCTTCCAACAATACGTATAAATAAAAACCTCTCATGTGATGAAGAACTTAGGATATATTTCTATTACATAACCTGAATAGCTCATATCCAATATCCAATATTGAATTTTAATTCAAATCAAACTTTTAAATCTTCTAAGGGAAAACTCAAACAATGCATGGATTCTTGGTCTTCCAAAAAAAGA
The DNA here is from genome assembly GCA_000404065.3 of Pinus taeda. NCBI lineage: Eukaryota > Viridiplantae > Streptophyta > Pinopsida > Pinales > Pinaceae > Pinus > Pinus taeda. The sequence goes on from APFE031684522.1 coordinate 35,459, forward strand.
CAAGTGACTTTGACTTGTTATACAACTTTATAAGGTATTGCTTCAGAGCTTGTGAATACACCCACCCCAAACTATGTTGACATTGCACACTTTCTCAACAAGCTCTAAGGTTAATTAGTGGAATTCTTTTTCCATTTTAATTTCTACAAATATAGCTAAAACTCCCAATTGATTTAGTCCTCTCAACATGGTTATACAGTTAAAATAGTAATGCACATTATTTATTTTGGTCCTATGTCAAAACTTGGACACTGAAAAGAAATGCTAAAATCAAATAATCGTTATTTTCCTCCTCAATCATGGATTTCACATTCTTTGCCTCCTCAATCATGGATTTCCTAGAAAATCCCTGAATTAATAAATTGTAAGTGTATTATCACAAAGGCCAAACTATTAAATCATATTGTTACCTTTCTTGCAATATCCATAGATCAGAAAATCATAAGTGAGGCGTGGTTCTATACCTTTGTCAACCATCGACGTGAATAAATCCTTAGCTTTGTTCTTCTCCCCTACCTTCTAAGCCTATCCATGAGCATGATGTACATAACCTTCCTCAATAGAAAACCTATGTTCTTTATGTCATTGTACCTCTGTTCTTAAATAGTCTACATTCATTTAGAGATTAGCTTGAAGCCCAATACTAACATGTGAGAAGCTCTACCCTTTTATTTGGGTAAAGGTGATGTTGCTTCTGTACATTTATTTTTTATTTTTTATGGCATATCTACTAAATGTTCCATGGCAGGAAATCCTATAGGAAACATATCGAAGCTAAAATTCTATATAGACAATGGTAATACTGTAACATGCTAACTATATCATATATGACACATTTTTTTTTACCATTACCATTTTCATTAATGTGAAATCCATAATTAAATTCGCATTGATAATATTATGAAGTTGTACTACATCACAGGGTTCAAGGGTCATATAGCAATATAGAATTCAATCATTTTAATACTGGCCTTAACTAAGATCTGGCAGCGAACCATTTGGAAAGTTCTCGAATCAAGTTGCTACCAATATTTGTTGTTTGAGGCTATGGACAGTTGGGCATCAATCTTGAGGTTTCTCTCCCCACGGTCCTGAATGCACTACAGTTGGTTAGGGTAACCAACCCTCGTTCCATTTGCTGCCCATATGTTTCATTTTCATGTTACCTTCTCCTTGATGAGCTATGCAACCTCCAGATGAGCTTTCACTGTCGTTCTCTTTCAACACTCTAGAGTCCTCAAGCTATGTCGGTAAGAATTTCAGTTGTTGATTTTCTTGAACAAAGTTTTGTTACGCCCTCTCTTAACACTTACAGGTCATTCCAGGTTTGATGGTGTCAACGAAGACTTGGTTCTTCACTTCCTTTCGCCAATGAGGGCTTCTCTGTACCACCTTCCCATATAACGTTAATGGTTTCAGGTTTTTCCACTTCTCGACATGTTATTTAAATACAGGGTTATAACTAATTTGGTTGCCATCCTTTTTATCTTTAGTTGCAGGGTTCGAGCAAGGGACGTCTCCCAATTCTTGCTCCTTCTACAAGTAACCACAGACAATTTCTAAGTCCTTGAGAGCACAGTAAACTGCAATATGGATTATTTGGTTTTACTTTTCGACTTGGTAATTTTTCCTGGTTTAGTAATAATCATTTTAAGTTCTGTTGCAGGCACTTCTCAACTATGTACTGAAGCAACATTTCAAGAAGTTCCAGCTTCGATTAATAGAAAATGATGGAAGGATTAAATATATCTTGCAATTTCCTCAGGTTTTTTCTATTGTTACTTCATGTGGTTTCCGGGTAACCATTTAATATTGTTGTAATTTATAAGGGTTATATTACTTATCCGCTCTCAAGGGACGAGGGTACTTAGTTCGTTTATCTGTCTAAGAGCACGATGTGTTGCAATGTTACCCACTAGGAATAATTGTTTCTTATGGGATTTTTTATAGTTTTGATATCAAGGACTTGATGTATAAATGTGTATATATGAATTCCTTACAGTTTTGTATATTTAATCTCATGTACAGTTAATTTGAATTAGGTGAGAGGGAGACTCAACCTGTAGCCAAAGTACTTTGGAAGCCCTCTTCTCAACTCCCTCAATATTCCTTCTTACTCAAAAAAACAACTCATATAGTAGCCTTTCATATTCACATTAATGCTTGAAGCCAAACCAACGTTTAACATTTGTAAACTTTCATTGCCTAGACTTAATATATCTTTTCCTTTTATTGTTAGTTATATGGCTCCTGGCTACAGTTTTATTAACCCAACATATGATGTACTTATTTTTTATGCTTTTCTCATTTGTATGAATCTTGAACTTTGTACATTATTTAGTTTTTCCTTTACTGAGGCTAATAAGAATAATTGAATAATTTTGGGCCTCTCTGTTCAATAAAACATCATCTTTCTGAGTTTCGATACTACTAGAATAATCACAACACCCCAAGGTCTTAGGTAAATTCCTTGCTAGTTCATTTTAATCTTTCTTTTAACCTTCCAGCTAATGTACAACTTGGCTTTATATCTAATTCAAGAGCTTAGAACAACTTTCAAGTTTAGTTGAATGTTTTATCTCAGTCCTATTACTTTTTGTTTACTATTTTTATACATAGGTTGTACAGGTACAGTTGCTAGACTAAGAAATCTATACTCTCTTGTAGTAGTAGTGTTTCCACCCAACTAAGTACACAAGCATTAGGATGATTTACCTTTAAGAAATAATAGAAAATATGCAAAACCATAAGTTCAACTACATCATGTATACTTTTATTTCAGTAAACAAGCTTCTAAAGCTTTGCTATAATTTTTACTACAATAGAGTCTTGTTGACCAACATCTAATTATCCATGTAATTTCAACAATATGACTTCCACAATGGAATAGTCTACACAATAATTACTATAGCCATTACTTTTCATTTACAGATAATAAGATTCAACTCTAATTATATAAATATGCAAGCACAAATACTTATCTACAAATTTACAATCTCATGAATTCCACAAGGCTAAGATTGTTCCTCCCAATCTTGAGAAGGGAAATTATGTCCACTTCTCCCCCCGAGCTTATGCTCCAGACAAGAGATAACAGTTAGTTTTCAACAGTAGACCTCAAGACCATAGTCCAATCTAACATTTATGATCTTCATCTGCAACAAAGTTTATCCACTAGTTCTTATCTAGCTCTGGACCACTCTCTTTGGCAGTGCCCTACCAATGCTTGCAGATCTCTTTTCCTCCTATTTTCCGAACAACAAAAGCAGAACCCCCCCCCCCCCCTTCTCCACTGAGAACTTATTTTATCTCTAGGAGAGAAGGGTGTAACTATTTTTCCTAATTTTCTAGAGGTTAGAGTTCGTTTACGAGTCTACCCTCAAGAATTTTAAGATTTCATTATATTAATAAAATAACATTACTTAATTGTAAATATTAGCAAAAGTTCCTCTAACTTCCACATGCAAATGTAAATGTAAATGTAAATGTAAATGTAAATGTCAGTAATTCAGATATCATTTTGGGGTGTTACATCTTCCCCCCTTTGGAGAAACATTGTCCTCGTCGTTATTTTAGCCCATGAAACAAATCAAGATAAGCATGCCGAATAAGACTTTCGTCTGCCCAGGTGGCTTCCTTTGGGCTAAAGTGCATCCACTGCACTTTAACCTATGTGATGGCTCACTTCTGTAGCATTATTTCTCTCTATTTGAGGATGCGTTGAGAATCTACCAAGAAATCTCCATCCGGTTCGAATTGTGACATAGTCCTAAATTATTCATAAGCACTTATCAGAGTAGCATGTAAAATAATTTAAAAAAATCAAATTTCCATTACCTGAACTTCTGGCCTGTAACAGCCCTGGTGAAAATTCCATGTAAAAATATATAAATACCACAGATGATGAGACACGTATTCCAAGCTGAATGGTGGGCAAGACATCCTAGGGGGTGTTCATTTGGTTGTTTATGGCTGAGGAAATTGGCAAAGGCAATGGATAAGGCATTAAAGAGGAAAAGAGGTATTCTGGCACATTTATTTATGAAAATAATGGAAATTAGGAGAAAAGGAAGGTAAAAGGTCACAGGTTGCATGTGAGGAGGAAAATGAAGGAAAATAATGGAAATTAGGAGAAAAAGGAGGTGAAAGGTCATAGGTTGCATGTGAGGAGGAAAATGAAGGAAACTAATGGAAAATGAAGAAAATAGAGGCCTCATTAATAAAAAGGATTCTTTGGATCAGTGGGCAGGGCTTGGTTAGTTTAGTTTTGGAGCTCTCTCATTGTTCTTTCTCTCTCTCATACTCTTGGTTACTTTGAGTTTTCTTGGATCACTTTGGCATTGGAGCAAGAAAGGCAAAGAAGGCAAGAGGAAGTAAGGATCAAGTAGGGAAAGGCAGGATCAGGCGGTTACAATAGGCTTCATTACAGGTATCAACTTGAATGTGAATTTTCCTTGCTAGATTTGGCATGCAGCAAGGATCAAGTAGGGAAAGACAGGATCAAGCAGCTACAACAGGCTTCATTGTAGGTATCAACTTGCATGTGTATTTTCCTTGCTAGATTTGGCATGCATGGGATTGCATGTGTATTTTCCTTGCTAGATTTGGCATGCATGGGATTGCATGTGTTTCTTTTCTGCCACATCATGGGTTTTTCTAGGTATGACAGTATTTTCATCCTAGCCTTGCCATTTCCTGATAGCTTTGATGAGATGCGTTCTCTCATGCATTTTATGGGGGGTGGACGGATTAGATTCGAAGCTGAGTGGGGTGGATTTCCGAATTGAAAAACACATGGTGGTAGTGGTCCCTGAACCAGACTGAGGATGCACGAAGCCTCTGGCCTAGTGACCCCTAAACTAGACTGTGGGTTGCAGTAAATCCAAATTGTGTGCCTCGGTGGGCCTAGGAATCCTTGTTGGTGAATGGTGGGATATACGATAAAGCTAAGAGGTGGATTTTCTCTCCGTTGGGCCTAGTGATTCTGGGATGGAATGCACGGTAAATCCTAGAGAGTATGTCTCAGTGTAGGGCCTAGTGATCCCTGGATCAAACTCTGGATGCACGGTAAATCCTGAGAGACTAGGAGGCACTCAAATTCCTCACGGTGTAGGCGAAGAACTTCGGTGGCATCCACATTGATTGGTGTTTTTTTTATGTGTTCTATGAGTCCCACATTAATGCTTGGAATATGGCACGGGGGTGATTGGCTGAAGAGAGACTTTGCTCAGCCAATCTATGGTCGGGTGGAACGTGCTAGTCCCATCTCTGATTGGTTCATTGCATTTATTAATGAAAATTTTATTCCCTTGATTTTCATGTGAAAATGTATTGATATATATATGGATTTTATGGTTGATATGTTTATTGTTTTTTTGTTCCTATTATGTTTTTTTATATGCACATTTACCCCAGAGGGTGTTACACTGCCAATGAATCACATGTTTAGGGTCATACACATATCATTTTAATAGTGAGACATGAAACACATTATGAACCTTTACATAACTCAGTAGCGCTAGTTTGTAAGCTACCAATCCAATTCTTTCGAGTATCTCGAAAGGACCACAAAAACGAGGGGCAAGCTTTGCACAGCTAGTCCATCTCAGTGTACTCTTATTTGGTTTAATTCGCACATAAACATGCTCCCCAACTTCAACATATATATATCTTCTTTTTCAGTTAGCGTAATATTTTTTCCTATCCTTGGCAGCTTTCAAATTATGTCAAACATTTTTCACTGTCTACTCCATGTCTTCCAATATTTTTGGTCCTAACATTAACCTGTTCTCAGGATTGCTCCAATTTGCAGGTGTTCTACACCTTCTTCCATAAAGCACTTCTAAAGGACTCATTTTTAAAGACTCATGATACCCATTGTTATAATCAAACTCCACGAGATGCAAATACTCCTCCCATTTATTATGTTGTTGCATAAAATACATTTGAAGAATGTCCTCCAATACCTGATTTACATGTTCAGTTTGCCCATCAACATGCAGATGATATGCAATGTTGAATTGGATTTGAATACCCATTCTTGTGAATAGGGATTTCCAAAACACAAATGTAAATGTTACATCTTTGTCCGATATAACCACCTTAGGAATACCATGCAATCAGAACACTTCTTTCATAAAAATATCAACAATTTGGACGGTCTTAAAAGTAGATTGTATTGGGATAAAGTGAGCTACTTTACTAAGTTTGTCTATAATTACCATGATAGAGTCGTTATGTTTCCAAGATTTAGGCAGCCCAGTAGTAAAATCAAGTGTAATAACCTCCCACTTTCATTTTGGTATAGGTATAGGTTGAAGAAGACCGGCAGGGTGTTGATGTTCCGCCTTAACTTGTTGACATTTAATGCAATTTGTCGAATATTCCGCAATATCCCTGTGCATTCTTGGCAAAAAATAATTTGGTTTAATGGCTAAAAACATTTTCTGATACCCAGGATGGGCACGGTATGGGCTTTTGTGGAACTCATCTAAAATCAGTTGTCTAATTGAAACTTAGTTAGGGACATATATTCTTTTCTTAAAATTTAACAGCTAATCTTGATTTATATCATAATCTCATTGTTTTCCCTGACTGCCAGCTTGCTAAAAATTTATGTTTAGGGTGTCATTGGGAAACCTCTTTAATTTGTTCCAGAAATTTAAATTCTATTTGGTTACAACAAAGTTCATAAACACAGTGTCTTCTTTCGCTTAATGCATCAGCAACACAATTCTTCTTGCCCTTCGAATGCTTAATATCAAATTCAAATTCACTAAGGAAATCATTCCACCTTGCTTGTCAAGCATTTAAGTTAGGTTTTTGGAAATATATTGTTAAACTACTATGATTCATTAATAGCATAAATATTTAGCCCAAAAGATAGTGCCTCCATACCTTCAGTGCATGAACTACAACAGTTAGTTCCAAATCACAAGAAAAGTACGTTCATGCGCTTTCAGCTTCCGGGACTCATATGAAATCACCTTCCCATCTTGTGTTAATACCACTCCCACACCTTCTAACCATGCATTTGTACAAATGAAAAAATCTTTATTTGGATCAACAATATTTAATACAGGGGCAGTAGTTAATAAATGTTTTAACTGTTCGAAGCTCCGTTGACATTCACTAGTCCATTTAAAAATCCTTCCCTTCTTTTGTAAGGAGGTGATGGGATATGAAATTCGAGAGAAATTTTCAATGAAATGACGGTAATACCCCAGAAAACCCATAAAGGATCGTATATCAACCACATTTTTGGGAACTGGCCATTCCATAATAGTCTTGATCTTTTCAGGATTGACTGTTATACCTTCAACTGTAATAATGTGTCCCAAGTACTAAATTCGATTTTTGTAAAAATCACACTTGCTAAAATTCACATAAGTTGATGATCCCTTAATGTTTGCAATACTATTCATAAGTCTTCCTTATGTTCTTCTAGAGACTTTGAGTAAATCAAAATATCGTCTATAAAGATCAGAACAAATTTATCCAACAAGGGATGGAAAATACCATGCATCAAATTCATGAATGTCGTCGGTGCGTTAGTTAGTCCAAAATGTAGGACTAAAAATTCATAGTGGTTGTATCAAGTTCTAAAGGTTGTTTTACAAATATCCTCCTACTTCACCTGAATCTGATGATATCATGATCGTAAATCAATCTTGGAGAAGATTGTTGCACCTTTGACTTGATCAAATAGGTCATCAATTCGAGGTAGGGGGTATTTGTTTTTAATAGTTAACTTATTAAGTTTCATGTAGTCAATACACAACCATAATGTGCCATCCTTTTTTCTTACAAACAATACTGGGGCTCCCCAGATTGACACACTGAGGTGAATATACACTTTATCGAGTAATTCCTGCAATTGCATTTTTAATTTATTTAACTCTGGAATATTCATACAGTAAGGAGCTTTGGGTACTGGCACTACCCTAGGAATTAGTTCAATTGTAAAATCAATATCTTGCTTTGGAGGCAACCCCATAATATTTTCAGTAAACACATCTCCAAATTCCTGAATTACTAGTATTTTTTCAAAGTAGTGATCTTCTCTTTGGAATTGGAATAACCAACTTGGACAACATAAATCATACAACCCTTCCTAATAAATTTAATTAATTGGGAGGCATTGATGGGACTTAACCTCATAGGTGTTTGACTCCTTTGGTTTCTTGTCGAGTACCATCTTTAGCAAGGTAGTTGATGGTCTTGTCTTTACAATTCACTAAGGACCAGTGACTCTCTAACCAGTCCATTCCAATTAACAAATCATATGACCCTAAGAGTAATATATTCAAACCTATTTTTGTAAGTGTTGTACTATCCAACAAACCCCATTTTAATGTATTATAAATTTCCTAAGAAATTTACTATATTAAAATATGGTACCTTCATCTTAAAAAAAAAATCTTATAATTAAAGTTTAATACTTAGTCTTTTAAATTAAAACTCAATTATTAAACATTGATTATCCCAAAAAACAAAATAAATATCCCCTAGACACAAACTATATTTAAGCTTAAGTATTAAACATTATGGGTTATTTGATTAAAATAATAAAATAAAACGGATTTTTAAGATTCTCAAAGTTTGAAGTCTTTTCAAACTCTAACATTATGCCATACCCCGCATCACAAAGTTTCATAAGGAAAAGACCCCTCCGCCAACTCCATTGTGATTGCGATATAAACCGGACCCGCGGGGATTATCCAATACAAATCATAAACCCCGTGTTTGTGACTATCGCAAAGGTTCCAAAAAAAAGCTTAATTCCATACTCCACCTTTCCCTGATTGCGATATGCAATTAAGCCCGGACTCGATGGGATTATAAAATCCATTTCATTAATATCCTACATCTGGAGCTATCGCAGTTTCTAAGAGTCTATAGGTTCTACCCCACTACACACCGCCAATTGGGATATGCGATATAACCAGACCCGTCGAGATTATACACTGTTATTTATATTAATATCACATCCAGGGCCTATACTGCACTTGCAAAGTTCTAAAAAAATCATGCCTCATCCCAATGTCGATTGTGATATACATCCCAATGTTGATTGTGATATGACGTTAGCAGTGATGCCAGATCCACATCATTGCCATGTCACTTTTTAGCTACCATGTCACCATGCCATGTCATTTGCCACATCATTTTCCATGTCACCATGCCACGTCATCTACCACATCATAGTGACATCACTATGATGACATCCCTGACGTTACACCAAGATCCCACGATTGCAATTTTCAAAGGGACATGGCTTATAGTAAATCCTTCAGCTCAACTGATTTGTGATATGCGATAAAGCCCAGACCCAACGGAATTATAAAATCCATTTCATTAAAATCCTGCGTCCGGAGCTATTGTAAGTTCTAAATACTCTTTCCTATTGCGATAAGCGATTAGACCAGACCCGACGGGATTATTCACTCCAACTCATAAATCCCCACGTCCGTGCAATCGTAAGAATCACATTTTTAATCTTCCCAATGCCGATTGTGATTTGCGATAAACCCCGGACCCGATAAGAATTACATGGCAATTTATTCATATCCCCGCGTCTGCATTTATTGTGTATAAAAAAGAACAACTATTGAGTACAATATAGTTGAGGATATGAAGAAAATAAAATAAAACATTTACCTTCATGAACTCACTAAACTCAAACAACAATAGAAATTTTTACTGAAATAATTGAATGCAGTACCTGCTTCTCCTCTTCCTATTGCTCTGGTATCCAAAGCTTCTAACGGAATGGGTAAACCTTCTGGTCATCCATTATTCAATTCCTCTTATGCTACTCTGATAGGTGACAAGTATAACTCACATACTCTTCCTTTTCTTTTGACTTTTTAAATATTTAATAAAAATGTACATAACTACTTGGTAGATTCAAGGGCTTCTTCGAATATTATGTCGTATTTATTTTGCCTGAAATTAAACATGTCACCCCAGAAAACTCCAGTTCACATTGTGCAACTTGATAAAACAAAACTCAAAGTCGTAGGGAAATGAATTTGGTTCTTACTAGATTATCTTCGAATCCTAAAGTTTCTCAAATAATTAATATACTTGTTGTTGATATCCCAGATTTCTATGGTTTAATTCTTAGCAGAGATTGGTCAGAAAAACTACACGGTTATTTTGTCATTGATTGGTCTCACTTATGGCTCCCATTTAATAGAAATCCGAATCAAATTAGAATCAACCGAGAAAAACATATGAAACATTCAGTAACAGATTTCGAAGGTGAAAATGAGGCAGTAGCATTTAATAATAACATTCTTGGAAACTACTCTACTAAATCATTTTTTTTATAATTTTAAAGCACAAACGTCATCTTTTCTAAGTAATTATGTAACTTTTCAAATTGAAAATTTTTCATAGACAGACTTTTCCAGATGTGTAAATATGTTATAAAAACCATTTGTTAATTCTTTATTTTGGACATTGTATTTTGATGGGTTGAAATCAAGTGACCAGGTGCAGGAGCAGGTTGCATATTGATTAATCCTGAAGGTGTGAAGACAATGCTGACTTGCAGATTGGAATTAGAATGCACAAATAATATTGCAGAATATGAGGCATTAGTTCAAGGTATGTATAAAGCAATTAACCTTGACGTTAAATACCTTCAAGTTTATGGAGATTCAAAAATTGTAATAAAACAAGTAAAAAACATTATGCATTTTATCTCTACACACTTAAAGCATTATCAGTGTTTGGTTCAGTCTCTCACTTCACATATTTTAGCGTTTAACATTTATGTTATTCCTAGGATTCAGAATGCCAGCACTAACCTTCTTGCTAATGTTGCATCAAAATTGATCCCATCCGAAGATTACAGACCTAATAGATTTTCTGTAGAATTAATCTTTATGCCATCTATTCCAGATAATATCACCAACTGGAGGGTACTCAATGATGATGAAGACATTTTAAGTTTCTTAACTTTTGAAAAATCATACGATGACCAAATAATTAGCGAAGATGAACACAATGATAAATTAAAATAGAAAATTGATGATAATTTCGTACCCAAATCTGTAGTAAAACTTGAGGATCTCTATGATTTAAAAGACAGATTCAAAAGAGTTAATAATTCAAACTACAAAGTTCAAATTTGAAATTTGAATTAATAAATCTTGAGAAAGATCTTAAACCTCAGAACATCAATTTAGGACTTGGTCTCTCGTCTGAAGAAATATTATCCTTCATCAATTTGTTAAATAAATATAAGGATGTCTTTGCTTGGAGTTATGAAGATCTCAAAATGTTTGACACTTCTACCATTCAACATACCATCCTAATGATATCAAATGATAAACCTGTCCAACAAAAACTAAGGAAAATTCATCCAAACTGAGAAAATCAAATCAAAATGGAATTGAATAAACTCCTTAAAGCTAAAATCATTTTCCTTGTTAGGCATTCAAGATGGGTTTCCAACTTGGTACCTGTTAGGAAGAAAAACGGTGATATCCGAATTTGTATAGATTTTAGGAATCTTAATAATGCCAGTGAAAATGATAATTTCTCTTTACCTGCTATGGAACATATTTTATGATCAGTTGTTGGTTCTAAACTTATGCCTTTCCTCGATGGTTTCTCTAAATATAATGAAAGCATGGTCCGCCCAGATGATAAGTTAAAAACTACTTTCAGAACCAAATGGGGAACTTATGCCTACCAAAAAATGTCATTCGGTTTAATAAATGCAGGGGCCACTTTCCAACGAGCCATGAATATAGCATTCAAAGGCCTGTTAAATAAAAGAGTTATTGTTTGCCTAGATGACATTATTGTTTATTCAAAGAACAAAAATATTCATTTTCAAGACTTAAAACAAAATTTTAAACATTGTAGAAAATATGGGATTTCATTAAATATGAAAAAAAATAAATAAATATAATATATATATATATATATCTATATATATATATATTATATATATATATTATATATATTTCACTCTTAGTGAAGGGAAACTTTTAGGATTTCATTGTGTCAAAAATGGAATTTACATTGACCCTAATAGAAATTTCAGAAATTTCTCCACCATATAACAAAAAAGCATGCAATTATTTTTTGGACAGATCAATTTTGTCAAAAGGTGTGTCTCTGATTTCTCACAAATTATTTTTTTGTTACAACAAATGATTAAGAAAGACGCAGTTTTTAAATGGGGTCATCATAAAAAGAAAGCATTTGATTTAGTCAAACAGGGAATTATCAATGCTCCTTCTTCAAATACTCTGAATTTCTCCGATCATTTCATCTTATACACTTTTGTTTCTTCAACATCTTATGCTAATGTTTTGACACAAATTAATAATCAGAAAATTGAAACACCCATCTCTTTTTTTAGTTCAAATTTTCAGGGTGTTGAATTGAATTATTCAGAAGTAAAAAAACAGACATTTGTTGTATATAAATCTGTAAAGCATTTTAGACCTTTTCTCTTAAAAACACACATGAAAGAAATAGTCTCATTCCCATTAGTGAGGCAATTACTAATGCATAAATAATTCGGAGAAAAGAGAGAAAATTGGGTAACAGCGTTGTAGGAGTATGATATCGAAATAAAACTAGCCAAAATTGTTAAAGGGCAAGGTTTTTGCAAGATGCTTAGAGTAGAATCCAACATACCATCCGAAGGGGACACAGGTAACAATGAACATATTCTTGAGGTAAGTGTAATTGATGTTCATTCCCAATATGCTGATTTAATTTTTTATTTAAAAAATGGATATTCTCCTCCTGGGCTCAATTATAAAAGAAATATAGCTTTACAATTAAAAGAAAAAAATTATGATATTGTTGATAACGTGTTATTTAGGAGAAGCTATGATTCCATATTGTTAAGATGCCTTAAAAAATCCAAAGCACAAAGAGTTTTACATGAGCTTCACGATGGACCAACAGGTGGACATTTTGGAGGAGATACTACAACACACAAAATACATGTTGGATACTACTGACCCATTCTCTTCAATGATACCCACGCATATGTGAGGAAATGCAAAACATGTCAAATTGCTTCTGGAAGACAAAGAAAACCAGCTTTGCCTCTATAGTCAGTCAACATCCAACAACCTTTCGAACAATGGGGACTGGATATCATAGGTGAGATCGTTCCTCATTCTTCTAAACATCATAGATATATTCTCACTGCTATAGATTACTTCAGTAAGTGGGTGGAATTAATTCCACTAAAGATAGTCAATTATGAATTTGTTATTGAATTATTGATCAATTTATCATTACAAGATTTGGTTTGCCTTCTGCACTTATATTTGATAATGCATCTTAATTTCCGGGTACTATTATGATTGAATTTGAAATTATGAGAGAGGTTTTAAACTTAAATATTCTACTAATTACTATCCCTAGGGAAATGATTTGGCAAAATCCACTAATAAAAATCTCCTCAAAATAATCAAAAAAATTGTAGATCAAAATCAAAGAAATTGGCATAAAGCTTTAATATTTGCTTTATGGGCTGATAGGATAACTCAAAAAGTCTCTATAAGCACTTCTCCATTTAACTTAGTCTATGGGAAGGAAGCCATTATTCCATGACATTTAGCTCTTCCTTCATTAGCCCTAGCTCAATTCATTAAAGAAACAACTTCTTCATTGCAATTAAGAAATTCACAAGTCCTAAAACTAGAATAAGAAAGGGAAAAGGCCAAACTTACACACACCAAACATCAACAGATGATGAAAGCTTCCTTTGATGCAAGTTCAATCACACAAAGATCCTTCCAAGTTAGAGATCTAGTTCTCGAGCGGGACAAAGCACACAAAGAAAAGGGGAAACATACCAGATTTCAGAAATTATGGCTTGGTCCATTTTAGATTGTTGAACAAATAAACCCATCTACATTTATAATTCAATATTTATCAGGAAATAGAGATTCTCTTCCTGTAAATGGGTTTATCTTAAAGAAATTATTTTCTTAAAATATATATATATATATATATTATGTAAAAAATAAAATCTGTAAAAATCACTCCACGTGTACATCTCGCTGCAATTTATTTTTCCTTCTACAAATTTTGTTAATAAAATGTTAAATAGTGCTCTATTGACTTTTCAAACATCTTTTGAAGTTATTTTTATTTTTTCATTGGCAAGGTAGAATTTTTTAATAAGTGGTTTCCAAAATTGAAAATTAGATAAAAATTATATAAACCTTAAAATGTTTTCCATTACGTTGTAAAATCTTTTTAAAACCTTAGCAAATTATATCATTTTATTCTAGTTTCAGTCAAAAAAGGTTATCCTTAAAAAGTAAAGACTGTCTTACGACTAAAACACTTTCAACTCAACTTTGTCATTCAAAATTCTTAAGGAGTCAATAGTCTTCCACGTCCACTAAAAACAGAATTTTTTAGACTATAATTCTAAAATATAATAAATCTAAAATGATAAGAAGTCTCATCACGAGCCTGTTTACCATGTTCATAGTGAACCAATTAAACCGACATTACCACACTGAACACCAAATCAGGGTAATGACTTATGATTTTTAATTGAAAAAAACCACGACAATGGATTTTGAGGTAAGTGTAATTGATGTTAATTCCCAATATGCTGATTTAATTTTTTATTTAAAAAATGGATATTCTCCTCCTAAGCTCAATTATAAAAGAAAAAGAGCTTTACGATTAAAAAAAAAAATTATGATATTGTTGATAACATGTTATTTAGGAGAAGCTATGATTCCATATTGTTAAGATGCCTTGAAAAATCTGAAGCACAAAGAGTTTTACATGAGCTTCACGATAGACCAACAGGTGGACACTTTGGAGGAGATACTACAACACACAAAATATTACATGTTGGATACTACTGACCCACTCTCTTCAATGATACCCACGCATATGTGAGGAAATGCAAAACATGCCAAACTGCTTCTGGAAGACAAAGAAAACCAGCTTTGCCTCTATAGTCAGTGAACATCCAACAACCTTTCGAACAATGGGGACTGGATATCATAGGTGAGATCGTTCTTCATTCTTCTAAACATCATAGATATATTCTCACTGCTATAGATTACTTCAGTAAGTGGGTGGAATTAATTCCGCTAAAGATAGTCAATTATGAATCTGTTATTGAATTTATTGATCAATTTATCATTACAAGATTTGGTTTGCCTTCTGCACTTATATTTGATAATGCATCTTAATTTTCGGGTACTAGTATGATTGAATTTGAAATTATGAGAGAGGTTTTAAACTTAAATATTCTACTAATTACTATCCCTAGGAAAATGATTTGGCAGAATCCACTAATAAAAATCTCCTTAGAATAATCAAAAAAATTGTAGATCAAAAACAAAGAAATTGGCATAAAGCTTTAATATTTGCTTTATGGGCTTATAGGATAACTCAAAAAGTCTCTATAAGCACTTCTCCATTTAACTTAGTCTATGGGAAGGAAGCCATTATTCCATCACATTTAGCTCTTCCTTCATTAACCCTAGCTCAATTCATTGAAGAAACAACTTCTTCTTCATTGCAATTAAGAAATTCACAAGTCCTAAAACTAGAATAAGGAAGGGAAAAGGCCAAACTTACACACACCAAACATCAACAGAGGATGAAAGCTTCCTTTGATGCAAGTTCAATCACACAAAGATCCTTCCAAGTTGGAGATCTAGTTCTCGAGTGGGACAAAGCACACAAAGAAAAGGGGAAACATACCAGATTTCAGAAATTATGGCTTGGTCCATTTCAGATTGTTGAACAAATAAACCCATCTACATTTATAATTCAATATTTATCAGGAAATAGAGATTCTCTTCCTGTAAATGGGTTTATCTTAAAGAAATTATTTTCTTAAAATATATATATATATATATATATATATATATATATATATAGAATAAAAAAATAAAACCTGTAAAAAATCACTCCAAGTGTACATCTCGCTGTAATTTATTTTTCCTTTTACAAATTTTGTTCATAAAATGTTAAATAGTGCTCTATTGACTTTTCAAACATCTTTTGAAGTTATTTTTATTTTTTCATTGGGAAGGTAGAATTATTTAATAAGTGGTTTCCAAAATTGAAAATAAGATAAAAATTATATAAACCTTAAAATGTTTTCCATTAAGTTGTAAAATCTTTTAAAAATCTTAGCAAATTATATCATTTTATTCTAGTTTCAGTCAAAAAAGGTTATCCTTAAAAAGTAAAGACCGTCTTACGACTAAAACACTTTCAACTCGAATCTGTCATTCAAAACTCTTAAGGAGTCAATAGTCTTCCCCGTCCACTAAAAATGGAATTTTTTAGACTATAATTCTAAAGTATAATAAATCTAAAATGATAAAAGGTTTCATCACGAGCCTGTTTACCATGTTCATAGTGAATCAATTAAACTGACATTACCACACTGAACACCAAATCAGGGTAATGGCTTATGATTTTTAATTGTAAGACAAGGGTCTCATCACGAGCCCACTTGTTCAGTTTTAATTATTACCAGTAAATGGCATTTTCGTTATCTGGCCAACAAACCACGACAATGGATTTTTAGCATCAAAAAAGAAAATAAAAGAAAAAATAAAATTTACCGCTAATTATTGCACTATTAAATGGATGGGACATTGGATTGTTGTTGGTTAAAAAGGTAACCTTGTCGAGGCTATGAACGCCTACCGGAAGCAGTGGCTCTACCTGTGATGAACAAGTACATTTTAAAGCTAAGTCATAAAAGGCCACTTACTTTATTTTTATAAATTGATTAATGACTGATACAAGTGAATAGGTGTTTTTCATTCACAAAAGGTTTTTAAAAGAGATTGCAATTTAATGGGTTTTATAGTCAGAGTAATATTTTTATGTAAATATTTCAAAAAATAGTTTTCACTTCTTAAAATATTTTTACTAAATTTTGGCAAATTTTCATTTATCAGAGATCACTGATTCTTCAAGTGAATCGTCATTTGTTGTACTGTCCAACAACCCCCATTTTAATGTATTATAAATTTCTTAAGAAATTTATTATATTAAAATAGGGACACTTCATCTTTAAAAAAATATTATAATTAAAGTTTAATACTTAGGATTTTTAATTAAAACCCAATTATTAAACTTTGATTATCCCAAAAACCAAATTAAATAGCCCCTGAGACAAACTATATTTAAGCTTAAGTATTAAACATTATGGGTTATTTGATTAAAAAACAAAATAAAACGAATTTTTAAGATTCTCGAAGGTTGAAGTCTTTTCAAACTCCAACATTTCGTCATACCCCACATCGCGAAGTTTCATAAGGAAAAGACCACTCTACCAACTCTATTGTGATTGCGATATAAATCAGACCCACGGGGATTATCCAATACAAATCATAAAACCCTTAATGACTATCGCAAAAGTTCCAAAAAAAATCTTAAGTCCATATTCCACATTTCCCTAATTGTGATATGTGATTAAGCCAGGACCCAACAGGGTTATAAAATCCATTTCATTAATATCCCGCGTCCAAAGCTATCGAAATTTCTAAGAGTCTAAATGTTTTGCCCCGATACACACCGTTGATTGGGATATGTGATATAACTAAACCTTCCGGGATTATACACTGTGATTTATATTAATATCATGTCCGGGGCCTATACCGCAATCTCAAAGTTCTAAAAAAGTCATGCCTCATCCCAATGTCGACTGCAATATACATCCCAACGCCGATTGCAATATGAAGGGACACAGCTTATATTAAATCCTTCACCCCAATTGATTTATGATATGCGATAAAGCTCGAACTCTATGAGATTATAAAATCCATTTCATTAAAATCCCGCATCCAAAGCTATCGTAAGTTCCAAAGACTCTTGCCCGGACCCGATGGAATTATTCAATCCAACTCGTAAATCCCCACGTCTGCGCAATCGTAAGAATCACATTTTTAATCTTCCCAATGTCGATTGCGATTTGCAATAAACTCTGGACCCAATAAGAATTACATGAAAATTCATTTAAATTCCTGCACCCGCGATTATCACGAATAACAAAAGAACATTGTTTCTCTATCTCTTGACCATTCCAATTGCGATTGCAATTTTATTTGAGAAGTCCCCCTTTTGGATTTCATATGAAATACTCCCAGTCTAAACCAATTGCGATTGTTCTGAAGTTTTTCCCTTGATTCTATTCCAATTGCAACTGTTTTATGATCTACCTCAAAACTTTTATTTCCGATGTGATTAGTCGTAAAGCTCCACCTCCTCGCTCCACATTCCTCTCCATGATGTCAGTGTCAGATTTATTGCGCTCTACATTTTCCTGATTTCCTACAAAAGTGATTTGTTTCAAATCAAATTTGTTTATCATCTCATTTATGTTTATCTTATTAATTATTGTTTGTCGCGTTCAAGTTCATGAAAGAGGAAGACAACTGTATTGATAAGTCGCAAATCAGTTCAAACAGGCAGACAAACATCCAGAGAATTCGATAGAACAAACAAAGTTGTTGAAGACAACAAATCACTTTTAGAAACTACTATCAAAAAATTGTTTTATTTTAAGCATTATTGAAGGGATCTGTTTAAATGCTCTCAACGCTCTGTATAATAGATTCAGTGGTTTTCTATTATTTAAGTTTACTTGTTGTATCAAATAAAAGTCCTGAATTTTATGAAAAAAGACTTACAAAAGCTCGCACTACTATACTTTCATCATTTTTTCAATAGAACGACTAGCACATTGTTTAGGAATTTTCATACAGAATTTTGAAAAATTGCATTACTATACTCTTGAAATCATCTTTGTGGGAAGGAATAAACTGCTCCTATTACTTTTATGAAATGACTGAAGTGTATCTGGTATTTCTATCATTGTACCTTTGTTTTGTTCATAAGTAAATAGTAAATTTATCTTTTCAAATTGCTTATTACTTAATATTTAAATAAGAATGTTACATGTATTCACTACTTATCACGCTATCATTGATATTTTTATACATATTAAGCAATTTGCTTTGATATTCTAAATGCAATATAAATTTACACATTATTTTTTTGATTAACTATTAATCAAACTAATCATCCTAAAATAGTTTCATTGGTGTTTAAGCAATCTATATTGTCATTTACTAAGGAAAATCATTATCTAGATAAAAGTTAAACAATCTCATCTCGCTGCTCTAACTTATTTTATCTTTAATTTGAAAAGGGACTTAATGCATCATTTGTCTGCCATATCACGAGCATAAGTTTGAGTTTCCGCTGCAGGATTGTCTATGATTCCGGGAAGCACCCCAACAGGTAGATACAGTTTTTAAGATGCAATAAGTTGCCAGACAGAGGAAGGGAGAGCAAATTTTGATCATTTAAGGAGAGTCGAGCCTCAGCGAGTTGATTAATCCGCCCTTACACAGCTTCACGGCCACTAAAATTGCCTCATCAGTTCGTGTGGCGCAGAAAGGGAATCAGAATCATTACTTTAGGAAGGAAGACGAGTTGTCTATATCCGCAGCTGGAGAATGTGGGTCCCGCTGGAGTCATAGCCTGCTAGAACCATCACCGAAAGTTGGATCCGAGATTGACGAGCTCAAAGGGGTGTCGAAGAATGTGTCTCAGGGAAAGGATGTGTTACCATTACACACCCTGGAGAGTGAAGATCAAAACAGGAGTGTGGCACACGCTGGAGAGAGGTGGTCGTGATGCGAGCAGCCGATTTAATTTGGTGAAGAGCGACGCAACAATAGAGGAATCGCCCACTGCCTCGGCTGTGGTAAAATCGGCGAAGTGAATATTTTGTTTTGTTGTTTAGTTGAATTATTCAAAGGTCGCTTATATCTATAGCTGCTATTTATTAATTTGTAATGCGCCAAAATTATGGCTGGAGCTCTTTTCAATAACGAAATTGATTTTCTTTGGCTCAATTAAATCATTGAGAAATTCAATTCTATAAATATTAGCTAAAAGGCATATTACAAGCATGTGCATGATCTGTTAGTGTAGGTGCAACCGCAAGGATGGTAGCGTTGGAATTATTAGAAAGAGATATTTTGGAGACACCTGTTGTTATTCGTGTATTAAGGAACAAAAAATTCTCTGTATTTGTAATTATTTAAAATCAGTGCATCGAACATATTCGTTTTATACAAATCAATGTGTTTTATTTATATCAATAGTGTTTGTTTATTACAAATTCAAGAGTGCAAAGAATTATGAGTTATTGCATTTTGAAGGGCAATTCATTTCAATTAAAGATTTGAAAACCAAAATTTTTGAATCCAAGTATATGAGCAAGCTGGGTATCGGTATTGATATTGGTATTTCAAATGCTCAAACTGGCCAATGTAATAATTAATTCATTCATTCTTTGTTAACTGTATCTATTCTTCTATACATTTTGCCCATTAATTAACTACGAAGTGAGAATACTGATTAACGATAATATTGATAATTACCCATGGGCAGTAAGATTAAAGTATACAGTCTTGATAATTGTTTCCATTTTAAATTAAATTTATATCTTATAAATTTATTGTAAACAGTGGGAACTTACACTTTGGTAGTGATTGATTGTGCGTTAATTTTCATGTGCTTCCTAACAGAATATGTAAATAGTACAGATTTTGTGCCTAGAGACACTTCTCTTATACTGTGTAGAGTTGCAGGAAACCTGCGAATGAGAAAAGCAGCAAAAACCCAATTAAGGTGTACATGCATAAAATCATTGATGGTTGGATTCAATGTGGTATAAAATTTAGATTTTGTAAGCATTCCTATTGTTGAATATTTGTATGAGTAGATAATGGTAACAGGGAAGATTATGGAATTGTTAGGTAGTTGCATGACTCTTTTGGTTTGCTAGTATGTGAGTTTAGATAGGATTGTATGAGTAATGTGGGCATAAAATCATTGATGGTTGGATTCAATTAGTAATATCTGTGGTATAAAATTTATATTTTGTAAGCATTCCTATTGTTGAATATTTGTATGAATAGATAATGGTAACAGGGAAGATTATGGAATTGTTAGGTAGTTGCATGACTCTTTTGGTTTGCTAGTATGTGAGTTTAGATAGGATTGTATGAGTAATGTGGATTGAATAGTAGTTATTCATGGCATTTAAGATTTCTAGCATTTATAATATGGAACGTCTTAACAAACTATCCTATAGCTATTTATTCTACCCAATGAACATCATATTTGCCCGTTTTAATGGCTCAAAAAATAAAAATAATTTAAAATATGTTATCCTGAGATACTGAAGATATTGCTTGTTTGTGTCAATTAATGCAGAGAAAATAACATGATAACGATCGATCCAGAAAAGAGAACAGATGGAAAATGCATCATTACTGCACAAACCTTCGCAATACAGCAGGTAAGTTGGTTTGCGCGTTTTTTTTTGTGTATATATTTTGTTGGGTGAGAAACGTATAAACAGATGACAATCCTTGGATGGTTGCATACAGTGCGATGAGGCGAGCAGGGAAGAATAGGATTTTGGAGTAGATGCGTATGCAGTACACCCACCTCTGCATCCATCTCAAGGGCTGGTTTCAATTCAAAAAACTACAAACCATGATGGGTGCAAAATGACTAAAAATACAAATAAAACAATAGCTAATACATTGCTTCAACCCCATCATTCCTTAGAATTTCTGCATTCTTATTGGTGAGTTGCGACCCTTGATTCAATTTCGGACATCCTTAACCGTTAATTTATGAAAATGGAAATATAATTTATATAATTGCATTACTTGCAGGATGCCATGAAACAAAGATGACAGGTCAATACTAGTGCCAGTATTCACAGTAGGGCTTCTACCAACGTGAAATTCCACCAGAATTGAGCTGCCCTATATGCAAGAAAATAATGAAAGATGTCATGCTTATGGCCAAGTGTTGCTTCTACAGCTATGGTCGTGAATGTGTGTATTTTAACCACTCAACACCCTTAAGATTCTTAGCTGTCATTATTTTTATTGCATCGAGATCAGGATTGGGAGGAAGTTTTCTGTTGTTTTTTTTAATTAGATTTCCATGGAACACACTTTTATAACTCCAGAATCAAAGTGAGGAAGATAACAACAATTCGTCTCACCACTCCACCCATCACAATCCGCCCCAACACTAGACCTCCTACACAGGGTTGATAAATTGGTTTGTTGTTATATGTATACAGGTGTAGATGAGGAGGATAACAATAATCGGTCCCACCACTCCACTTGTCACAAACTCTGGACAGACCCACCACTGGACCTACACATAACAATAATCGGTCCCACCACTCCACCTGTCACAAACCCTAGACAGACCCACCACTGGACATACACATGGCTTGATAAATTGGTTTGTTGTTATATGTATACAAGTATAACAAAGCATCTAATTAATTCCAATAAGTGGACGTGTTTATGCGGAGAAGTCAATATTTCAGTTGAGAGAGACCTGGTACTCAATATAACTCTGCAACAGGCCATTCACCACTGGACCTACACATAACAATAATCGGTCCCACCACTCCACCTGTCACAAACCCTAGACAGACCCACCACTGGACATACACATGGCTTGATAAATTGGTTTGTTGTTATATGTATACAAGTATAACAAAGCATCTAATTAATTCCAATAAGTGGACGTGTTTATGCGGAGAAGTCAATATTTCAGTTGAGAGAGACCTGGTACTCAATATAACTCTGCAACAGGCCATTCACCACTGGACCTACACATAACAATAATCGGTCCCACCACTCCACCTGTCACAAACCCTAGACAGACCCACCACTGGACATACACATGGCTTGATAAATTGGTTTGTTGTTATATGTATACAAGTATAACAAAGCATCTAATTAATTCCAATAAGTGGACGTGTTTATGCGGAGAAGTCAATATTTCAGTTGAGAGAGACCTGGTACTCAATATAACTCTGCAACAGGCCATCAATCGTAAGGCTCAAATAACCAACTCGCCACAACCTTATCATAACTCTATTTCCCATGTCTAGAAAATCACCCTTTACAGTCGAGGTAGAGTGTGATTCTGAGAATACACCCTTTATACAGCCAGGAGCAAGTGGATTCTGAGAATCACCCTCCGTTGTGTCATGGGCAGAGGTGATTATGGGTCGTGTTGGTGGTAAAAGGGCACCAATGGGTGAGTGTGATTCATGGATTCACCCTCCACCCATGCAAGGGAGGGGGCATCTGGTTGATTCCTAGAATCACCCTCCACTTGTTTGGGGATAGAGGGGTGGATTATGGGAGTCAACGACCCCACCTTGCCCATCAAAACCCCCATTTTGCCCCCCCCCCCCCCCCCCCCCCCCCCAACTTGGGGATAGGGTGGCAAGCTAATTCTAGAAATCGGCCTACCACCAACTTGCCAGCACCCAAGGGGCTACAGGGCGAGGTAATATATATATAATATATATATATATATATTTTTTATAAATAAAAAAATCCTATTAGAAAAACTTATTGTTTTATGTTTGAATTTTTGATTGTTTTTATGAGTTATTTTGTTAATTTCTTTTACTTTTTGATGTTTTTTTTGTTTTTGTTTTTTATACAACTTCTTACATTTTATTTTATTTTTTTAATTTAAATGGTTAAGTAACAAATATTAAAAAAAAAAATGCTTAATACATAAAAAATTGGATCAAAAAAATGCCACCAATTGCTGCTTCCCCCGTTCCCCCAAAAAAAGGTTGGTGCCTTTTAAAATGTGCATGAAAATCAACAACATTTAAAAAAATATATCCATACTTAATATATCAGGAAATTTAAAGTGTCAAAAATAACCACCCCCGCCAAAAAATAAAAAAGGATTGATGATGCATCAACACTTTTCAAAATTTGCATGAATGTCACTAACATTTAAAAAAAATGTGCAAATAATATTATTTTTAATATATTAAATATATTATATATATATATATATATATAAAATATGCTCCAAGAACAAAGGTGTATTCTAAATCAACACTTTCAAAATCGGATTTTTTTTGCTACCTCTAAAAAAGTGAGAACTTGGTTCAGTTCCCATTTGATTGGTTATTGTGTTGCCCTTGTTGATAGTCATATTCATTTGACTGACAAACCTAATGAACTTATTTGGAGTTTCTTCCCTTTTAGTATTTACTCTCCAAAGTTGAGTTTTGTTATCTTATTGCTAACTACTTGGACATTGAGGCAAAATGGTGGTGGAAGACGGTTTGGAAATCCAAATGTCCTCTAAAATTAAAAAACTTTATATGGTGTCTCATGATGAAGGTGGTACCTACTTTGGATGTATTTTGAAAAAGGTTCAAGTTTGGTCCTAGGTGGTGTTCTCCTTTCCAAAATGATGGGGAGAATGCTCAACATGTTTTCATGGAATGTTATTTCTTTCAAAAAGTATGGCAACTCTGTACAACTGCGTTGGAACACAAAATATCATGGGTTGGTGCAAATCTAGAGGAGGCTTGGTACTCATGGCACACTAATCCCACGAGTCATCTTTTCAAATCCCCCCCCCCCCCCCCCCCAATCATATGCTTAGGGTCTAGTTGGCATGCAACAAGATGTTCTTCCAAGATTTGATATTTTTTCCATCACACACAATGGAGGAGGCTTTGGCCAGATTAAGCCATTTTGCACATGAAAAAATTTTGCTACTCCTAGAATGATTTCTCTAGAAATTATTGATCCATCCAATCCATGGGGTTATTTTGATGACGCTTCAATTGAAAATTGTCAAGAATGAGGTGTAGGATTTATTGTATTCATCTCCCCAAATCACTCTTTCAAAGTCAAGATGGGCCTGGGTCCAAGGTCTAACAATAGAGCAAAACTTCTTGCCTATAAATACCTATTATTCTTTGAAAAAGAGAAGGGTCGTTCATGGATACACATATTTAGAGATTCAAAGATTTCTATCAACTAAGTTAATGGAATTATTTCATGCGGAAATATGTTTCTTATGCCTATTATTGAGGATATTTCTTATATTTCTCAATATTTTATATCTTTCTAGGCAAAGGAACGAGGATGCAGATAGCTTATCAAAATATGACATCCATTTGGAGAAATTTAGCCAGGTGGATATTGATGTCCACCCGCCTATTCCACCTAAACCCCCCATTCAGTGTCATCTGTTTTCTTTTTCATTTCAGCGTTTACTATTTTTAGTAGTTTTTCGGGTCCTGAACTTTGGAGCAGTTTTGACCCCCTAAATGGCGTTTTTTTAGGGTCCACAGCAGGCCCATAGACATAGGCAAGGGTCTATGGCAAAACCAGTAGTATTCGGCTATACTTCTCTGTTATAGCACCATTTACCACTCTTGGTAGATCTAATGCTCTGATTATGGCCTAGGGCAACCCTTCCTTTCCAAACTTGGTTCAAAATCTAAAAAATAGTGTTTTATTTCCTATACACTACTTTTCCCTGTGATAAAAGAGTGTACACACGGGTTAGCATATACCCAACCCACACACATGTGTTAAAACACTTAAAAATAATAAATTTCCTTAATTTCGGGTGGATTTCACGGGTTCTACCTGTTACTCACCTCCTATAGCCCGTGGCCCAACTGTTTCCCAACTTAAAAAACTAATTTGGAGAAGTATAATTAAACCTCCATGGGAATGCCTTAAGGGAGAAGAGATGAGATACTTATATTATAGTTGATTGATCCTTGACCGATTCTAACGAAATCCCTATGCCTCCTGCACTCCCCAAGCTTTAGGAAACTCTTATTTCCTCTTTTGAGATATCCTTGATCCCCCTTGTGGTATCCTTGTGTATGTTTATGGAGGAACATTGTTGAGGACGGGACAGGACGGATCCGGAGGAAGAATCCGCTTGGAGCTGAAGGAAGACTCACGTTGTAGTTTTCCATCTTTCTTGTAGATTACATCAATAAATAAATGATGTTTTGTTCCTGATATTTATCGTGTTTATGCATTGATACATGTTGTGATTTGTTTATAAATTTTATATTAATGCTTAATTGTTCATTTTCTTATATGATCTAATGTATATATCATGAATATTCTTTATGTTACTGTTGTTGTATATGCTTTGCTTTGATAATTTATAGGTTTTAAAGGCATTGGAGGAAGCAGAGAGTTTGAACCCTGTGGGATCTACCCAAACATACAACCTCCGGGTAAGGTCACTTCGTCCTAGTTTAGTAAGTATAAGCATTTGATTGTTTGTCTGAGCATTTCTTGTTGTTGTTTGCGATCCACTCTGTTGGGGTTTTCAACCTAATATCCTAGGGTGTTCCCACCCACAACAGAATTGGCGACACCGCTAGGGATAACATTCTTTTTTTTCCTAGTTTGGGTTGTTTGTTCTCTATTAGGGTTTGTTTTCTTGATTGCTTGCTTTTACAGTGTTATTTGACTTATTAGTTTCCCAGGCATCAATTCTGATCTTCAGGATCAGGCCTTGATTTTTGTTTTTCTTGATTGAGTCTTTTATACGTTGTTTTCTTGCAGTACGGTCGCGTATACACGATAATTTCCTCAAGTAGACTCATGTATACGTGAGTTTCCCATGTTTGAAACGCGTGTGCATTCCTTTGTGTCTTTTCACAGTCGTGTATACAAAATTTTGGATTGTTTTTTCAAAATTGTTTGCTCAGTTAGATCTTTTACCTGGTGAATTCTACTATTTTTTTGTCATCCATTGTCTGTAGAACTCTGTTCTATTGCAAGTTTTCATTTTCAAATCTTCTTCTCAGTGAAAATCATAGTTGGCCTAGGATTGCTTTTGGAGCAAGTTTTTGATTTGTGTCTTGGGTTCAAGGCTTATGTCTAAAGTTCTTGGATGTTCTGGTTTTCCAGAACAAGAAATTAGTTTTGATTTCGTTTATAACTTGGATTTCAAATTGTGTTTCTTTTCTTTCCTTTTTGTTTTGCCTTGTTGCTTTTCATGCTTTTTGAGCACCTCTTTGGCAATCTTCAGAGTTTTTCTTTCTTGACATTTCGTTGGTTTGCTGAAGTCTTTTACTACTATTCTAGTCAGTTTTTGCAAGTTTATATTCCTTGTTTCAAGTTTCATTTATTAATGAGTTTTATAACTTTCCAAGTTTAAGGACTCTTTGTGCTTGTTCCTTTATCTTTGAAATTTAGTAGTCTTTTTGTGACCTCGAAAACTTCTTCAGTTTCTTTAAAAGAAAAAGACAAACACGTAGCTTTTGCCTTTCTTTTTCTTTCCAAGCTTTTGGTTTTTTGGTTTCATTGGCTTTGTTTTTGAGCAATTGTGAACTTTTTCAATTGGTTTTGCTTGGTTTCAAGGGAAGATTTCCTTCGGATGCATGCCCTCTTTATAGTCAAGTCGGTCTTTTGATCTTGTAAAGGAACACATTTCTTCTTGTATGAGCATCCATGCACCATCATTATAGTTTTCATTAAGATAGTTTGCACTACAAGCATTTTAGTCTTTTTGTTAGATTTTGAGTGTGCGGAGTTCCTTTTCTAGAAAAAAAAATTGCTTGTACAAGTTTATTCATAGATCTCTATAGAAATCCCTTTTCATTGAAGAAAATAATTGCATTTGCATGTAGTTAAATTTCTATTGATTTATTTTGAGTCAAAACATCATTAGTTTCACTCTCATTTTACCCTTAAAGAACAACCCTCTAAAATCAAGCGAATTAATAAAAATAACTATAACTTTTTCAAAAAATGGTCATTTAATATAGACGTTATTAAATAATATTTGTTTTTAATATATTAATATCATAATTTAAATATTATTGTTAAAATATAACCTTTACCTGAAATTGTGGTCTCTACATTGCTCTCTATTTATGCCTTTGTCATGGTTTTCCTCTTCATTTTATCGTCATTATGAACCACACTTGTTGGTTCAAAACGCGTCAGCCAAAACTTTCTCTTATTTCATTTCTACCGAAAGACTTTTCTTAAAATCAAATATAATTAAAAATATCTACTACTCGGAAATAATAGGAAAAAAAACAAACAAACAAAGAGGGAAGTCAAAAATTATAAAAAGGAGTCAAGGCCCTAATCAAGACAAGATCAGTGTAAATAAAAATAATTGCAAAGACAAGATCAGTATAAATAAAAATAATTGACGGAATAAAATAAATTAAATTAAAAATAATTAATGAAAAATAAAATAAATAATATAATATACATATAAAAAGAAATATATATATATATTCAAAGAAAATTAATCAATAAATAAAACAGAGTCAACAATCAAATACAGGGTTGGGGCCCATTAAACAAATAACAAAAATACTAAAAGGAGTTAAGAATGACTAGGATGATACAATAATCAAGAAAACAAAAAGGATCAAGAATATAAATTCTAATTAAGAATAAACCAACAAGAAATATTATAAAAAGGACACCAATACCTACATAGATAAATAAACAAACAAAATAAATCCCCAAAAAAATCCTAAAAATCTAGGAGGACGTGACAGGGACCCAACTTCTACTAATAATCCAACCATCGTCTCTATTCAAATTATTGGGTCTTTTTTTTAATTCTAGGTCCTCCCTCAATTTACGATGATGGAGCTGACTAACCTTAGCAACGACTTGGGCCTCCTCAATGCATATGTAATGCTTAGATTTATTTACATGCTCTGCCAAAGTAGAGGAGTGGATCCTTCCATGCTTGAAGTTAGCGGCATGCTCCTGAATCCTTTGATTAATCGAACGACCAGTGTCACCAATGTAGGGAGTCCCATAAGAGCATGGGATAACATAAACACCCTTCATATTCTTGGGGTTCACTAGGTCTTTTACAGATCCCACGAAGGGTGTTTACATTATCCAATGCTCTTGTGGGACTCCCTACATTGGTGAGACTGGTCGCTCGATTAATCAAAGGATTCGTGAGCATATTGCTGACATCAAGCATGGTAGGACCCGCTCCTCTTCTTTGGCAAAGCATGCAGATAAATCTAAGCATCACATCTCCATTGAGGAGGCCCATGTCGTTGCTAGGGTTAGTCATTTCCATCATCGTAAATTGAGGGAAGCCCTAGTTTTTTAGGTTTCTTTTTGGGATTTTTTTTTTTATTTATCTATGTAGGTATTGGTGTCATTTTTATAATATTTGTTGTTGGTTTATTAGTTTATGTTGGTTATAAGAATAGTTATATGACTGGTTCATGTCATGGTTATTTCATGTATTTACTTGTAATTATTAAATGGATGGAAATAAGACCTAATTGATGATATAATAATTCAATGGAGAAGGTGGTGATCCTTCTAATTATGTTTCGTAAGTTCTTTCAGTCATTTATGCTCTTTCTTATATCCTAGACCTGTAAGTTGCATTGATTCCAAGTGTTTGAAACAATGTCAGTCCCAGTTGGGGATGCTCAGCCTTAGCCCTGAGGTTGATTTTTGATTTGTTTATCTTGTCATCATGTCTTTGATGGATTCTAGAGGTTTTAACAAGTTTTGGGCAGAGGTTGGGATTCTGGGCTAGAAAGTGGCTCAAATCTCGGGGATGTTGGCACAACTCCGTTGAAAAGAGACCAAGGACACTGGCACATAGGCCTGTGAGAGAAACTTTGGTTTCTAGACATTGTCTTGCCTATAGCATGAGAGAGACCAAGGGTTAAAAATGTTTAAAACATTAGTTGGACTCAGGGACAGGATGTTTGAGTGGTTGACATGTCTCCTAAGGGTGTTGTTGTTGATGTGGATGGGTTTGTTTGATATGGCCCATCGATTCCATTTCCTTAAGGTCACTAAGGAAGTTGAATCCCTTGTAGTGACCTCTCTCGCTGCATGTTTAGCCTGGGTAGTTGCTTTCTTGGGTGGACCTAGGAGGATGGGGCATTACAGATTGGTATCAGAGCATGGTTACTCTTTCCTTAGGTGTAGGTTCTTGGTCATATGTGCATGTTAGTTGCATGTGTGTCTCTTACACTTGCATTCCATGTGCTCATTGCATTGCAGCATGTTTATCATGCTTGTAGTAAGGTTGTCATGAGGAACTTGATGTCGATTTTTGGGAATGAATTTTCAGAACTATATGATTGGTTATATGATTATATGCAGCTTGATTACATCCTTGTATGTTAGGTTTCATTCTTAGTTGCTTGATTACATGTATCAGTCTTGTAGGTTGGTTATAAGAATTGATCCCTTGTACTCGAATACATGCATTCATGCATATGTGTAGTTGATTAGGAATTGTTTATGCATGTTGATAGTTGCATGTGGAAATATGTACATGGAGTAATGGTTTTTTTCATGCATGAGGTCATAGCATGCATTGTTGATATGGCCTTGCATTGATTACTGGACCCTAATTAGAATGATGTTTATGTGTTGATGCATTTTTTCGATATATGTATATATGTTGTTATGATTATGTTATACATGTATCACTCTGATTTGATGATCTTGCAGATAAGGCATCCTCCCTAAATTATGCTAAGGTACATTGGTTTATTGTGATTTTTTAGCTAACCTAGTTTTCCTTACAAGAAAGAGACCAGATGGCCAGCAAGGTGGTAAACTAGATAGAATCTCCCTATGCATCATATGGGTAGTGTGGTGTGGGGCACTCTTCTGACTTGGCAGACACATTGAGAAGCCTGGAGGAAGAAATAAGGAGTTGCAAAGAAGATAATGCAAAATCATATAGGCACAAAAGAAACAAGTAGAAGTGAATGTTATACTACTTCAGAGTCTATCAAATTTGCAGTGACATGGACCACTTCGGATCAACCATGGACATGAGGATAGAACTAATGGGGCATATGGTAGTGGGTCTCCTGGTAGACATAGCTTGGATAAATCTGACACGGTGAGAGATGGCAGGTTGTCAGACACTTCGGATAGGAGAGGCGATGGACATAGGTACTATTCTAGTTCTAGTTCTGACAAGCATCATGATTGTCATTGTTATCATACTTACATGAAGAGTGATAGGGGATAATTTCCATATGAATTTAAGAAAGAAAAATGACCTAAATTTGATGGATAAATGAAGAAATCACAAGATGCAAAGGCATGGTTTCTTGGTATGAAGAAATTCATTTGATTGCATGATTATTTAGAAAACATGAAAACAAAGATAGTCACTTTCATTCTCAAAGGTAAAGTAGACATTTGGTGGGAAGACGTGAAGAATGTAAAAGGTATACATGAGGGATATTTGACTTGGCATGTGTTTGAAAGGCTCTTCAAGAAGAAGTACTTGTCGGAAAGGTACTACGATGATAGGGTTAAGGAGTTTTATGAGTTGCAGATGGGTTCTATGACAGATGATGAGTATACTAGTAGATTTTATGAGTTGTTGAGATATGTGCATTACTTCAGGGAGGAGAAGGCCAAAGTTCAGTGATTCATCAGTGGATTACTAGTAGCATATAGAGAGTGGATTGAGTTTGATGAGCCTAGATCCTTGGAGGAGGCTATCCAAAAGTTGAAGCATTGTTATGAGCAGTTGAAGCACAAATTTGAGCCTAAGCATGACTTGAAAAAAAATGAGAAAGCTAAAGGAAAATGGCCACCAAAGAGAGGAAGACCTCAAGATGCAAGCGAGAAAGAAAATGTAGTTCCTTACAAGAGGTTCAATACATCTGAGAAGGGACGTGGAGAGCAGCAAGATAGAGGTTGTGGTAGGGAACCACTGTAGTGTTGGATATGTGGTAAGGATCATCGTCGGAGAGATCCTTCGTAGTATCAGAGTGGTAGTAGACCCCAGATCTACAGTGCTCAGGAGGCGTATAAATTTGGTGATGTTGGTCATAGCATTCCTCAAATCTATGCAGTTGTAGACAACATGCAAGAGGATCATCAAGCATCAATCATTGAAATGGACGATAAGCTTTGTAATCAAGTTGTTTATATTTTGATTAATCCTGGATCTAATTATAGTTATATTGATCCTGACCTAGTGGATAAATTTGGTTTGAGAAAAGAAGTGCATGCAGAATCTTGGTTGGTACAGCTGGCTACAGGCATGAAGAAGAGAGTTCACCACTGGGTGAGAGCTTGTGCATTTGAGTTAAATGCTATGCCTACAGCATCACATTTGAATGTATTTCCATTGGGATCATATAGTGTGATTTTGGGTATGGATTGGCTATACCTTCACAGAACCAAAGTGGATTTCTTCAACAAGGCCATTGAGTGTGTGGATGATAGTGGGGAAAGAGGGCTTTGCAGGGAAAGAAAAAGCCTACATCAGTGAGAATGCTTATTGCTACGCAGGCTAAGTGTAGTTGCAGAAAGGGTTGTGTGGTGTTTGTAGTACACATTTCCAGTGACAAGGGTAAGGAGGTTGAGGATGCAGATGTGTTAAGTAGGTACCCAGTTTTGCAGCAGTTTTAGGATGTATTCACGTAGGACATTACAGAGTTTCCACATCACAGGGAGGTATAATTTTATATTGAGTTGGTGCCAGGGGCATCTCCAACATCAAAAGCACCGTATATGATGAGAAAACCTGAGTTGGTAGAGCTGAAGTTGCAGTTAAAGGAGATGCTTGACAAGGGATACATTAGACCAAGTGTATCGCCTTAGGGTGCACCAGTGTTGTTCATAAATAACAAAGATGGTACTCTTAGATTGTGAATTGACTATAGGCAGTTAAACAAGGTAACGATCAAGAATAGGTACCCTTTGCCGAGAATTGATGATTTATTTGATCAGCGGAAGGGAGAAACAGTGTTTGCTAAGATCAACTTGAGATCAGGATACCATCGGGTACGCATCAAGGAGGAGGATATATTCAAGACTGCATTCATGACCAGGTATGGGCATTATGAGTTTGTTGTTATTCCATTTGGTTTCACTAATTCTCTAGCTACATTTATGTGTTTGATGAATAGTGTGTTGTGTCCTTATCTGGAAAAAATTGTTATTGTATTCATTGATGACATACTAGAATATTATAAGAATGAGGAAGAACATGCAGAGCATTTAGTAGTAGTGTTAAGATTGCGAAGAGAGCATCAGTTGTATGCTAAACTTACCAAGTGCACCTTCTTTTAGACTAAGGTACATTATTTGGGGCATGTTGTCTCCAAGGATGGCATAGCACTGGATAAAGAAAAGATAACGGTTATCATGGAGTGGGTAGCTCCTAAGAATGTGGATGAGGTGAGATCATTTATGGAATTGGCAGGTTACTACAGGAGGTTTATCATGAACTTCTCACGCATTGCATATCCTATCACATCATTACAGCGGAAAGGTAAGAAGTTCAAATGGATAGAGGAGTGTGAGGCTAGTTTTGAGCAGCTTAAGCAGTTGTTAACACATGCACCAATGCTAAAGATTGTGGATCCGGACAAGGAGTTTGTACTGTGTACAAATGCTTGCAAGAGAGGAGTTGGAGGATTTCTCATGCAAGAAGGACAGGTAGTGTGCTATGAGTCACGAAAACTAAATGAGCATGAGCAAAACTATCTGACGCATGATCTAGAACTAGTAGTGATTATAAATGCATTGAAGATGTGGAGGCACTATCTTCTTGGCAGGATGTTTACATTGATGAGCGATCATAGTAGTTTGAGGTAAACGTTTGACTAGTGAAATCTAAATGCCAGGCAAGCTAGATGGTTGGCTACCCTTAGTGAGTTCGACTTCGAGATCAGATACATCAAAGGGAAGGAGAACTGGGTTGCAGATGCTCTTAGCAGGAAGGTAAAGGTAAATCATATAGAATCTATGAGCTCTCATAGGA
The DNA here is from genome assembly GCA_000404065.3 of Pinus taeda. Taxonomy (NCBI): domain Eukaryota; kingdom Viridiplantae; phylum Streptophyta; class Pinopsida; order Pinales; family Pinaceae; genus Pinus; species Pinus taeda. The sequence goes on from APFE031684522.1 coordinate 69,137, forward strand.
CAAAGTTACATAGGATCTTACAGGCAGGACAGCGAGATGACAAATACATGGATATTATGCACAAATTACAGTAGAGAAAAGGTACAGGTACAAGTACAGGTAACACTACAGGTGATCAGGATGAATATTATCATCTCAGAGCGGATGGTTTGATGAGATTTAGAGACAAGATTTATGTGTCGAATTATAGTGATCTCAAGAATATTATCTTAAGGGAGTTTCACGTCAAGCCATACTTGAGTCATACAAGATATTAGAAGACATTGACAATGGTAAAGAAGTTCTATTATTGGTCGAATATGAAGAAGGAAGTGGCAGATTTCGTGGCTAGATGTTTAGATAGTCAGCAAGTCAAGGCGGAATCTAAGCATCTAGTTGGTTTACCACAACCTATAGCGATTTAGGAAAGGAAATGGGAGGTCATTTCCATGGATTTCATCACAGGTCTTCCAAGGATAGTGAGGCAGCATGATTCTATTATGGTATTGGTTGATAGGTTGAGCAAGGTAGGTCACTTCATTCCAGTAAAGGCTACATATTCAGCTAGTGAGGTAGCACAAGTGTTCATCAAAGAGATAGTGAGACTGTGCGATGTTCCAAAGAAGATTGTGTCGGAAAGGGATGAAAAGTTCACTTCCAAGTTTTGGAAGGAGCTATTTACAGGTTTGGGTATACAGTTGTCCTTCAGTATAGCTTATCATCCGCAGACATATGGACAGATAGAGAGGGTCAATAGTATCTTGGAGGATATGTTAAGGATGTACGTGATGCACCAATAGAGGAAATGGGAGGAGTATATTACATTGGTTGAGTTCGCATACAAAAATGGTTATCACGAGTCATTGAGGATGAGTCCTTTCGAGGAATTGCATGGACGGAGTTGTAACACTCCCATCAGCTGGAGTGATCCAGTGAACAGGGTACTTATTGGACTAGACATGTTGGTAGACATGGAGCAAAAAATGCAGGTTATAAAGAAGAATCTAGAGGCAGCACAGGATAGACATAAGAGTTATGCGGATAAGCACAAGTCATTCAAGGAGTTTCAAGTTGGGGAGCATGTGTATTGCGCATCAAGCCCAAGAAAATCTCTTTGAGGATTGGTTCATGTGCCAAGTTGGCACCACGGTAATGCAGGCCTTCTGAGATCCTTGTGAGGATTAGACCAGTGGAATATCAACTTGCACTACCTCCAACGATGAAAGTCCACAATGTTTTCCATATTTCATTAATTAAGAAGTATATAAAGGATGTTAATCATGTTATTGATTGTTCAGTATTGCAAATGGAGCAAGAAGGAGAGTTCCAGCTAGAGCTTCATTGCATATTGTAGCAGAAGCATCTCATGCTTAGGAGCAAAGCCATAGAGCAAGTTAAAGTGTAGTGGAAGCACTTTAGGCTTGAAGAAGATACATGGGAGATGGAGGATCAAATGTGGGCCCTATACCCTTCATTGTTTACTGGTTGAGGAAAAGTAGTTTTCATTTGATGTTCGTATATGTTTAGCATATGTTTTGGTGATGTTTGGGTATATGTATGTATGTATGTATATATATATATATGTATGTATGTATGTATGTATGTATCACCATGAGCTAAGTTATAAAGCTCCAATAAGCAGTATGGGTGTCATGTTATTATGGTTGTTATATTTTCATGTTGTCATGATGTTTTGCTTTTGAGCAGGTATTTCATTGTAAATACTACAACGAGTTAAGTTATAAAGATCCATGGGCAGTATGTTTGCTTTTCAATGGTTTTACTGAGGTCATGGTGTGGTTTAACACTGAGGATGGTGTTCCCCATGGGGGAGGGTTCTGTAACATCCCTAGTGAAAATTCCATGTAATAAAAGTTAAGAAAGGAAAAATAAGACGACTGGTAAGGGACACTTATTCTAAGCTTAATGTTGGGCAAAGATATCCTAGTGGGCATCACTAGATGTGTGTTTTGGCTAAGGAAAATTGGCAAATGCTAAGGCAAAAGCATTAAAAGGAATTTTTGGCACATTTATTTATGAAAATAAAGGAAATTAGGAGAAAAGTAAGGTGAAAGGTCACAGATTGCATGTGAGGAGGAAATTGAAGGAAAATAATGGAAAATGAAGAAAATATAGGCCTCATTAATAAAAAGGATTATGAGGATCAGTTTGTAACCTTTTGTTAGTTCAAGTTTGGATCTCTCTCATTATTCTCTCTCTCTCTCTCACTTTTGGTCACTTAGAGTTTCTTGGAGCACTCTAGCTTTGGATCAAGGAAGGAAAAGAAGGTTCAAGCAGCTTCAGCAAGAATACTTGTAGGTAACCTTTTGCATGTTTGATTTCCTAGATGGTTTGGACATGCATTGCTTTTCATGTTAGTGTATGGTTCTCTTATTGTCGATGGCATGGTTTTGTCGGGTTATGACAGTGGTTTTCAGCCTAGTATTTCCTTTTTCCGGATGCCATGGTACGTTGGGATGTTTATCTCGGTTTTGAGCTTTGGTTTACCGAATGGATTTTCGAATTTGGGGCGGAGGTGGCCTCAAATTTCGTTCCTAAAGGCCTAGGAATCCCTTGACCGGTTTTGGCAGGATACATGGTAAATCCTGAGAGAGGAGTCTCAATATAAGGCCTAGTGATCCAGGTTTGGATTGTAGTAAATCCTGAGAGACTGGTCTCAGTTTAGGGCCTAGTGCTCTGGGATTGGATTGCGGTAAAGCCTGGGATAAAAGGAGACGGAAAATTCCTCAAGGATAGTGATGGATTCCAGATGGCATTCCAAGTTCCATTCAGTTGTGATTGTAGCACTAGTTTTGTTATGATCACAATTTGATGAGGGTGGAGGTGGTTTAACCTCTGCATTCCCTTGGTTGTTCTTGGATTGGCTGTTCTATGAGATCCCATATTCATGCTTGGAATATGGCATGGGGGTGACTGGATGAAAGATATATTTGGCTCAACCATGTCTATGGTCGGGTGGTACATGGAAGTTTTGAACCTGGTCAGATTTTCCTATGATCAGTAAAAGCTAAGTTCTCTTACTTTTTCACTTGTTTATATGTGGATTTAATCGTTGTCATATCTCTGATATTTATATGGTTTTATGTTGGTTATAAGCATGGTTATATTATTGGTTCATGTCATGATTGTTTCATGTATTCACTTTTAATTATTAAATGGATGGATGCAAGACGTATTTGATGATATAATAGTTCAATGGAGAAGATGGTGATCCTTCTGGTTATGTTTCAAAAGTGCTTTCAGTCATTTATGCTCTATCTTATATCCTAGACCTTTAGGTTGCATTGATGCCAAGTGTTTGATAGAATGTCAGTCCCAGTTGGGGATGTCAGGCCTAGCCCTGAGGTTGATTCTTGATTTTTTTATCTTGTCATTATGTCTTTGATGGATTCTAGAGGTTGTAACAAGTTTTGGGCAAAGGTCGGGATTCTGGGCTAGAAAAGTGCCTCAAATCTCGGGGACGCTGCCATAGGTCTGTTGAAAAGATTCCAAGGACGCTGGCACATAGGCCTGTGAGAATGACTTTGGCTTCTAGACGTTGTCTTTCCTATAATATGAGAGTGACCAGGGGTTAAAAAGGCTTAAAACATCAGTGGGACTCAGGGACAAGATGTCTGAGTGGATGGCATGTCTCCTAAGGGTGTTGTTGTTTATGTGGTTGGGTTTGTTTGATATGTTTCGTCGATTCCATTTCCTTTAGGTCACCAAGGAAGTTGAATCCCTTATAGTGACCTCACTCATCCCATGTTTAATGTGGTTGGTCAGTTGCTTGGGTGGACCTGGGAGGAGGGGGTGTTACAGTTATTCTCGGAATAACTCTCCACCATGCTAGGGGTGAGAGGGTGATTCCAAGAATCGCCCTCTGCCATCCTTGGGGCTAGAGGATGATTCTGGGAATCATTATTCATCATGTTGGGGCTAAAGAGTGACTCCCAAAATCACCCTCCATCGTGTTGGGGCTAGAGGGTGATCCCCGGAATCACCCTCTGCCGTGTTGGTGGCAAGAGCGCATTGTGGGTGATTCTCAGAATCACCCTCCACCGTGTTGGGGGCTAGAAGGTGATTATGAGAATCACCCTCTTCCGTGTCGGGGTTAGAGGGTGGTTCCCAAAATCACCCTCCATAGTGATGGGGGTGAGAGGGTGATTCTGAGAATCACCCTCTATCATGTTGAGGGCTAGAGTGTGATTCCGGGAATCACCCCTTGTCATGCCAGGAGCCAGAGGGTGATTCTGAGAATCACCCTCCATTGTGTCGGTGCCAAAGGGTGATTCTGGGAATCACCCTCTGTCATGTTGGTGGTAAAAGGGCACCATGGGTGATTCACATAATCACCCTCCACTATGTTGGGGGCTAGAGGGTGATTCTCGGAATCACCCTCTACCATTTTGGAGCTAGAGTGTGATTCCTAGATTCACCCTCCACTGTGCGAGGGGTGAGATGGCATCTTGGTTGATTCCTAGAATCGCTCTCCACTGTGTTGGGGGATAGAGGGTGATTATGGGAGTCAATCCCACCCTGGCCCACAACCCATTGGCCACTGGATAGGGTGGCAAGCTAATTCTCAAAATCAGCCTACCACCGTCGCCCAGCCACCAAGGGGCTACAAGGCGGGGATATATATATATATATATAAAGATATAGATTATATTTTTTTTTTTTTTTATATATTTAAAAAAAAAAAAAAATAAATAAATAATAAATAAATAATTCCTTTGAAAAAACTTAGTGTTTATGTTTGATTTTTATCGTTTTTGAATTATTTTTTGTTACTTTTTTATTTTTGATGTTTTTTTTGTTTTTGTTTTTTATACAACTTCTTACATTTTATTTTATTTTTTTAATTTAAATGGTTAAGTAACAAATATTAAAAAAAAAAATGCTTAATACATAAAAAATTGGATCAAAAAAATGCCACCAATTGCTGCTTCCCCCGTTCCCCCAAAAAAAGGTTGGTGCCTTTTAAAATGTGCATGAAAATCAACAACATTTAAAAAAATATATCCATACTTAATATATCAGGAAATTTAAAGTGTCAAAAATAACCACCCCCGCCAAAAAAAAAAAAAGGATTGATGATGCATCAACACTTTTCAAAATTCGCATGAATGTCACTAACATTTAAAAAAAATGTGAAAATAATATTTAAAAAAAGTATAAAAGATATGCTCCAAAAACAAAGGTGTATTCTAAATCAACACTTACAAAATTGGATTATTTTTTGCTACCTCTAAAAAACTGAGAACTTGGTTCATTTCCCATTTGATTGGTTATTGTGTTGCCCTTGTTGATGGTCATATTCATTTGACTGACAAACCTGATGAACTTATTTGGAGTTTCTCCCCTTTTAGTATTTACTCTCCAAAGTTGAGTTTTGTTATCTTATTGCTAACTACTTGGACATTGAGGCAAAATGGTGGTGGAAGACGGTTTGGAAATCCAAATGTCCTCTAAAATTAAAAAACTTTATGTGGTGTCTCATGATGAAGAAGGTACCTACTTTGGATGTCTTTTGAAAAAGGTTCAAGTTTGGTCCTAGGTGGTGTTCTCCTTTCCAAACTAATGGGGAGAATGTTAAACATGTTTTCATGGAATGTTATTTCTTTCAAAAAGTATGGCAACTCTGTAGAACTGCGTTGAAACACAAAATATCATGGGTTCGTGTCAATCTAGAGGAAGCTTGGTACTCATGGTACACTAATCCCATGAGTCATCTTTTCAAATCCGCACCCCCCAATCATATGCTTAGGGTCTGGTTGGCATGCAACAAGATGGTCTTCCAGGATTTGATATTTTTTCCATCACACACAATGGAGGAGGCTTTGGCCATATTAAGCCATTTTCCATAGGAAAAATTTTGCTGCTCCTAGAATGATTTCTCTAGAAATTATTGATCCATCCAATCCATGGGGATATTTTGATGATGCTTTAATTGAAAATTGTCAAGAATGAGGTGGAGGATTTATTGTATTCATCTCCCCAAATCACTCTTTCAAAGTCAAGATGGGTCTGGGTCCAAGGTCTAACAGTAGAACAAAACTTCTTGACCATAAATACCTATTATTGTTTGCAAAAGAGAAGGGTCGTTCATGGATACACATATTTGGATATTTAAAGATTTCTATCAACTAATTTAATGGAATTATTTCATGCGGGAATATGTTTCTTATGCCTATTATTGAGGATATTTCTTATATTTCTCAATATTTTATATCTTTCTAGGCAAAGGAATGAGGATGCGGATAGCTTATCAAAATATGACATCCATTTGGAGAAATTTAGCTAGGTGGATATTGGTGTCCACCCGCCTATTCCGCCTAGACCCCCCATTCAGTTTCATATGTTTCCTTGTTCATTTCAGCATTTACTATTTTTAGTTGTTTTTCGAGTCCTGAACTTCGGAGCAGTTTTGACCCCCTAAACGGTGTTTTTTAAGGGTCCGCAGCAGGCCCATAGACATAGGCAAGGGTCTATTGCAAAACCAATAGTACTCGGCAATACATTTCTATTATAGCACCATTTACCACTCTTGGTAGACCTAATGCTCTCATTATGGCCTAGGGCGACCCTTCCTTTCTAGAGTTGGTTCAAAATCTAAAAAACAACGTTTTATTTCCTATACGCTACTTTGCCATGTGATAAAAGAGTGTACACACGGGTTAGCATATACCCAACCCACGCACATGTGTTAAAACACTTTAAAATAATAAATTTCCATAATTTTGGGTGGATTTCACGGGTTTTACCTGTTACTCACCTCCTATAGCCATTGGCCCAACTATTTCCCAACTTAAAAAACTAATTTGGAGAAGTATAAATAAACTTCCATGGGAAGGCCTTAAGGGAGAAGAGAGGAGATACTTATATTATAGTTTATTGATCCTTGATCGATTCTAACAAAATCCCTATGACTCCTGCACTCCCCAAGCTTTAGGAAACTCTTATTTCCTCTTTTGAGATATCGTTGATCCCTCTTATGGTATCCTTGTGTATGTTGATGGAGGAAGATTGCTGAGGCCGGGATAGGACGGATCCAGAGGAAGGTTCTGCTTCGAGCTGGAGGAAGACTCAGGTTGTAGTTTTCCATCTTTCTTGTAGATTACATCAATAAATAAATGATGTTATGTTCCTGATATTTATCGTGTTTATGCATTGATACATGTTGTGATTTGTTTATAAATTTTATATTAAGGCTTAATTGTTCATTTGCTTATATGATCTAACGTATATATCATGAATATTCTTTATGTTACGACATTGTTGTATATGCTTCGCTTTGATAATTTATAGGTTTCAAAGGCATTTGAGGAAGCAGAGGGTTTGAACCCTGTGGGATCTACCCAAACGTACAACCTCTGGGTAAGGTCACTTCGTACCAGTTCAGTAGTATAAGCATTTATATTGTTTGTCTGAGAATTTCTTGTTGTTGTTTGCCTTTCGGTTTGTTAGGGTTTTCAACCCAATACCCTAGGGTGTTCCCACCCACAACAGAATTGGCGACTCCGCTAGGGATAACATTCTTTTTTTTCCTAGTTTGGGTTGTTTGTTCTCTATTAGGATTTTTTTTCTTGATTGCTTGCTTTTACAGTGTTATTTGACTTATTATCTTCCCAGGCATCAATTCTGATCATCAGGATCAGGCCTTGATTTTTGTTTTTCTTGATTGAGTCTTTTATACGTTGTTTTCTTGGAGTACAATCGCGTATACACGATAGTTTCCTCAAGTAGACTTGTGTATACACAAGTTTCATGTGTTTGAAACATGTGTGCATTCCTTTGTGTTTTTACACTGTCATGTATAAAAAAATTTGGATTGATTTTTCAAAATTGTTTGCTTAGTTAGGTCTATTGCCTGGTGAATTCTGCTATTTTTTTGTCATCCATTGTCTGTAGAACACTGTTCTATTGCAAGTTTTCATTTTCAAGTCTTATTCTCAGTGAAAAGCATAGTTGGCCTAGGATTGCTTTTGGAGCAAGTTTTTGATTTGTGTCTTGGGTTCAAGGCTTATGTCTAAAGTTCTTGGATGTTTTGGTTTTCCAGAACAAGAAATTAGTTTTGATTTCGTTTATAACCTAGATTTCAAATTGTGTTTCTTTTCTTTCCTTTTTGTTTGGCCTTGTTTCTTTTCATGCTTTTTGAGCACCTCTTTAGCAATCTTCAGAGTGTTTCTTTCTTGACATTTCGTCAGTTTGTTGAAGTCTTTTACTACTATTCGAGTCAGTTTGTGCGAGTTAGTCCTTATTGTTTCAAGTTTCATTTATTAATAAGTTTTATAACTTTCCAAGTTTAAGGACTCTTTGTGCTTGTTCCTTTATCTTTGAAATTTAGTAGCCTTTTTGTGACCTCGAAAACTTCTTCAGGTTCTTTAAAAGAAAAAGAAAAACACATAGATTTTGCCTTTCTTTTTCTTTCCAAGCTTTTGGTTTTTTGGTTTCGTTGGCTTTGATTTTGAGCAATTGTGAAATTTTTCAATTGGTTTTGCTTGGTTTCAAGGGAAGATTTTCCTCGAATGCATGCCCTCTTTATAGTCAAGTCGGTCTTTTGATCTTGTAAAGGAACACATTTTCTTATTGTATGAGCATCCATGCACCATCATTATTATTTTCATTAAGATAGTTTGCACTGCAAGCATTTTAGCCTTTTTGTTAGATTTTGAGTGTGTGGAGTTCCTTTTCTAGAAAAAGAAAAATTTTCTTGTTCATAGAACTCTATAGAAATCCCTTTTCATTGAAGAAAATAATTACATTTGCATGTAATTAAATTTCTATTGATTTATTTTGATTCAAAACATCATTAGTTTCACTCTCATTTTACCCTTAACTTAAAGAACAACCCTCTAAAATCAAGCAAAAATGGTCGTTTAATATAGACGTTATTAAATAATATTTGTTTTTAATATATTAATATCATAATTTAAATATTATTGTTAAAATATAACCTTTACTTGAAATTGTGGTCTCTACATTGCTCTCTATTTATGCCTTTGTCATGGTTTTCCTCTTCATTTTATCGTCATTATGAACCACACTTGTTGGTTCAAAACGCGTCAGCCAAAACTTTCTCTTATTTCATTTCTACCGAAAGACTTTTCTTAAAATCAAATATAATTAAAAATATCTACTACTCGGAAATAATAGGAAAAAAAACAAACAAACAAAGAGGGAAGTCAAAAATTATAAAAAGGAGTCAAGGCCCTAATCAAGACAAGATCAGTGTAAATAAAAATAATTGACGAAATAAAATAAAATAAAATTAAAATAATATGAAAAATAAAACAAATAAAGAAAAATATGCACATGTAAAAAAAATATATATTATTATATATATATATATAAATATATATATTCAAAGAAAATTAATCAGTAAATAAAACAGGGTCAGCAATCAAATATGGGGTTGGGGCTCATTAAACAAATAACAAAAATACTAAAAGGAGTTAAGAACGAATAGGATGATAAAATACTTAAGAAAACACAAAGGATCAAGAATATAAACTCTAATGAAGAATAAACCAACAACAAATATTATAAAAAGGACACCAATACCTACATAGATAAATAAACAAACAAAATAAATCCCAAAAAAAAACCTAAAAATCTAGGAGGACGGGACAGGGACCCAACTTCTACTAATAATCCAACCATCGTCTCTATTCAAATTATTGGGTCCTTTTTTTATTTCTAGGTCCTCCCTCAATTTACGATGATGGAGCTGACTAACCCTAGCAACGAATTGGGCCTCCTCAATGCAGATGTAATGCTTAGATTTATTTACATGCTCTGCCAAAGTAGTGGAGTGGGTCCTTCCATTCTTGATGTCAGTTGCATGCTCCCGATTCCTTTGATTAATCGAACGACCAGTGTCACCAATGTAGGGAGTCCCATAAGAGCATGGGATAAAATAAACACCCTTCGTATTCTTGGGGTCCACTAGGTATTTTATAGATCCCATGAAGGGTGTTTACATTATCCCATGCTCTTGTGGGACTCCCTACATTGGTGAGACTGGTCGCTCAATTAATCAAAGGATTTGTGAGCATATCGCTAACATCACGCATGGCAGGACCTGCTCCTCTTCTTTGGCAGAGCATGCAAATAAATCTAAGCATCACATCTGCATTGAGGAGGCCCATGCCGTTGCTGGGGTTAGTCATTTCCATCATCGTAAATTGAGGGAAGCCCTAGAAATTGAAAAAAGACCCAATAATTTGAATAGAGACGATGGTTGGATTATTAGTAGAAGTTGGGCCCTTGTCCTGTCCTCCTAGTTTTTTAGGTTTCTTTTTGGGATTTTTTTTTGTTTATTTATCTATGTAGGTATTGGTGTCATTTTTATAACATTTGTTGTTGGTTTATTAATTTATGTTGGTTATAAGAACGGTTATATGACTGGTTCATGGTTATTTCATGTATTCACTTGTAATTGTTAAATGGATGGATACAAGACCTAATTGATGATATAATAATTCAATGGTGAAGGTGGTGATCCTTCTAGTTATGTTTCATAAGTTCTTTCAGTAATTTATGCTCTGTCTTGTATCCTAGACCTGTAGGTTGCATTGATTCCAAGTGTTTGAAACAATGTTAGTCCCAATTGGGGATGCTCAGGCTTAGCCCTGAGGTTGACTTTTGATTTTTTTATCTTGTCGTCATGTCTTTGATGGATTCTAGAGGTTTTAACAAGTTCTGGGCAGAGGCTAGGATTCTAGGCTAGAAAAGTGGCTCAAATCTCGGGGACGTTGGCACAGCTCTATTGAAAAGAGACTAGGGACACTGGCACATAGGCCTGTGAGAGAAACTTTGGTTTCTAGACGTTGTCTTGCCTATGGCATGAGAGAGAACATGGATTAAAAATGTTTACAACATTAGTTGGACTCCGGGACAATGTTTGAGTGGTTGACATGTCTCCTAAGGGTGTTGTTGCTGATGTGGATGGATTTGTTTGATATGCTCCATCGATTCCATTTCCTTAATGTTACTAAGGAATTTGAATCCCTTATAGTGAACTCTCTCGCCGCATGTTTAGCCTGGCTGGTTGCTTTCTCGGGTGGACCTGGGAGGATGGAGTGTTACAGATTGGTATCAGAGCATGGTTACTCTCTCCTTGGGTGTAGGTTCTTGGTCATGTGTGCATGTTAGTTGCATGTGTGTCTCTTACACTTGCATTCAATGTGCTCATTGCATTGCAGCATATTGATCATGCTTGTAGTAAGGTTGTCATGAGGAGCTTGATGTTGATTTTTGGGAATGAATTTTCAGAACTATACGATTGGTTATATGATTATATGCAACTTGATTACATCCTTGTATGTTAGGTTTCATTCTTAGTTGTTTGATTACATGTATCAGTCTTGTAAGTTGGTTATAATAATTGATCGCTTGTACTCAACTACATGCATTCATGCATATGTGTAGTTGATTAGGAATTGTTTATGCATGTTGATAGTTGCATGTGGAAATGTGTACATGGAGTAATGGTTTTTGTCATGCATGAGGTCATAGCATGCATTTTTTATATGGCCTTGTATTGATTATTGGACCCTAACTAGAATGATGTTTATGTGTTGATGCATTTATTCGATATATGTCTATATGTTGTTATGATTATGTTATACATGTATAACTCTAATTTGTTGATCTTGCAGATAAGGCATCCTCCCTAAATTATGCTAAGGTACGTTGGTTTATTGTCAGTTTTTAGCTAGCATAGTTTTCCTTACAGGAAAGAGATCATATGGCTAGCAAGGTGGTAGACTAGATAGAATCTCCCTATGCATCATATGGGTAGCGTGGTCTGGGGCACTCTTCTGACTTGGCAGACACATTGAGAATCTGGAGGAAGAAATAAGGAGTTGCAAAGAAGACAATGCAAAATCATATAGGCACAAGAGAAACAAGCAGAAGTGAATGTTATACACTTCAAAGTCTATTGAATTTTCAGCGACATGGACCACTTCGAATCAGCCATGGAAATGAGGATAGAACTAATGGGGCATATGGTAGTAGGTCTCCTGGTAGACATAGCTCAGATAAATCTGAAACGGTGAGAGATGGCAGGTTGTTGGACACTTCGGATAGGAGAGGCGATGGACATATGTACTATTCTAGTTCTAGTTTTGACAAGCATCATGATTGTCATTATCATCCTTACATGAGGAGTGATAGGGGATACTTTCCATATGAATTTAGGAAAGAAAAATGACCTAGCTTTGATGGATAAATGAAGAAATCACAGGATGCAAAGGCATGGTTTCTTGGTATGAAGAAATTCTTTCGATTGCATGATTATTTAGAAAACATGAAAATAAAGATAGTCACTTTCAGTCTCAAAGGTAAAGCAGACATTTGGTGGGAAGACGTGAAGAATGTAAAAGGTATACATGAGGAACATTTGACTTGGCATGTGTTTGAAAGGCTTGTCAAGAAGAAGTACTTGTTGGAATGGTACTACGATGACAGGGCTAAGGAGTTTTATGAGTTGCAAATGGGTTCTATGACAGATGATTAGTATACTAGCAGATTTTTTGAGTTGTTGAGATATGTGCCTTACTTCAGGGAGGAGAAGGCCAAAGTTCAGAGATTCATCAGTGGATTACCAGTATCATATAGAGAGTGGATTGAGTTCGATGAGCCTAGATCCTTGGAGGAGGCCATCCAAAATTTGAAGCATTGTTATGAGTAGTCGAAGCGCAAAGTTGAGCCTAAGCATGACTTGAAAAGAAATGAGAAAGCTAAAGGAAAATGTCCACCAAAGAGAGGAAGACCTCAAGATTCAAGCGAGAAAGAAAATGTAGTTCCTTACAAGAGGTTCAATACATCTGATAAGGGACATGGAGAGCAGCAAGATAGATGTTGTGGTAGGGAACCACTGCAGTGTTGGATATGTGGTAAGGATCATCGTCAGAGAGATCCTTCATAGTATCAGAGTGGTAGTAGACCCGATATCTACAGTGCTCAGGAGGCGCATAAAGTTGGTGATGTTGGTCATAGCATTCCTCAAATCTATGCAGTTGTGGACAACATGCAGGAGGATCATCAAGCGTCAATCATTGAAATGGATGGTAAGCTTTGTAATCAAGTTGTTTATATTTTGATTGATCCTGGATCTAACTATAGTTATATTAATCCTAACCTAGTGGATAAGTGTGGTTTGAGAAAAGAAGTGCATGCAGGATCTTGGTTGGTACAACTGGCTACAGGTATGAAGAAGAGAGTTCACCACTAGGTGAGAGCTTGAGCATTTGAGTTAAATTCTATGCCTACAGCATCACATTTGAATGTATTTCCGTTGGGATCATATAGTGTGATTTTGAGTATGGATTGGCTATACCTTCACGGAACCAAAGTGGATTTCTTCGACAAGGCCATTGAGTGTGTGGATGATAGTGGGGAAAGAGGACTTTGCAGGGAAAGAAGAAGCCTACATCAGTGAGAATGTTTATTGCTATGCAGGCTAAGTGTAGTCGCAAAAAGGGTTGTGCGATGTTTGTAGTACACATTTCCAATGACAAGGGTAAGGAGGTTGAGGATGCAGATGTGTTAAGCAAGTACCCAGTTTTGCAGCAGTTTTAGGATGTATTCCCAGAGGACATTACAGAGTTTCCACATCACAGGGAGGTATAATTTTATATTGATTTGGTGCCAAGGGCATCTCCAGCATCAAAAGCACCTTATATGATGAGAAAACCTGAGTTGGTAGAATTGAAGTTGCCGTTAAAAGAGATGCTTGACAAGGGATACATTAGAACAAGTGTATCGCCTTGGGGTGCACCATTGTTGTTTGTAAATAACAAAGATGGTACTCTTAGATTGTGCATTGACTATAGGCAGCTAAACAAGGTAACGATCAAGAATAGGTACCCTTTGCCGAGAATTGATGATTTGTTTGATCAGTTGAAGGGAGAAACAGTGTTTGTATGATCGACTTGAGATTAGGATACCATCAGGTGCGCATCAAGGAGGAGGATATATTCAAGACTGCATTCATGACCAGGTATGGGCATTATGAGTTTGTTGTTATTCCCTTTGGTTTCACTAATGCTCTAGCTACATTTATGTGTTTGATGAATAGTGTGTTGTGTCCTTATCTGGAAAAAATTGTTATTGTATTCATTGATGACATACTGGTATATTCTAAGAATGAGGAAGAACATGTCGAGCATTTAGTAGCAGTGTTAAGATTGCAAAGAGAGAATTAGTTGTATGCTAAACTTACCAAGTGCACCTTCTTTTAGACTAAGGTACATTATTTGGGGCATGTTGTCTCCAAGGATGGAATAGCACTGGATAAAGAGAATATAATGGCTATCATGGAGTGGGTGGCTCCTAAGAATGTGGATGAGGTGAGATCATTTATGGAATTGGCAGGTTACCACAGGAGGTTTATCATGAACTTCTCACGCATTGCATATCCTATCACATCATTACAGCGGAAAGGTAAGAAGTTCAAATGGATAGAGGAGTGTGAGGCTAGTTTTGAGTAGCTTAAGCAGTTGTTGACACATGCACCAATACTAAAGATTGTGGATCCGGACAAGGAGTTTGTAGTGTGTACAAATGCTTGCAAGAGAGGAGTTGGAGGATTTCTCATGCAAGAAGGATAGGTAGTGTGCTATGAGTCACGAAAATTGAATGAGCACGAGCAGAACTATCTGACGCATGATCTTGAGCTAGTAGAAATTATACATGCATTGAAGATGTGGAGGCACTATCTTCTTGTTAGGATGTTTACATTGATGAGCGATCATAGTGGTTTGAGGTAAATGTTTGACTAGTCAAATCTAAATGTCAGGCAAGCTAGATGGTTGGCTACCCTTAGTGAGTTCGACTTCGAGATCAAATACATCAAAGGGAAGGAGAACCGGGTTGCAGATGCTCTTAGCATGAAGTTATAGGTAAATCATATAGAATCTATGAGCTCTCGTGGGACAGAGTTATAGGATAGGATCTTACAGGTAGGACAGTGAGATGACTAATACATGGATATTATGCATAGATTACGGCGGAGCACATGTACAGGTACAAGTACAGGTAACACTACAGGTGATCAGGATGAATATTATCATCTACAACGAATGGTTTGGTGAGATTTAGAGACAGGATTTATGTGTCGAATTACAGTAACCTCAAGAATATTATCTTGAGGGAGTTTCACGTCAAGCCATACTTGATTCATCCAAGATATCATAAGACATTGACAATGGTAAAGAAGTTCTACTATTGGTCGAATATGAAGAAGGAAGTGGCAGAGTTCATGGCTAGATGTTTAGATAGTCAGCAAGTCAAGGCGAGATCTAAGCATCCAATTGGTTTACTACAACCTATAGTGATTTAGGAAAGGAAATTTGAGGTCAGTTCCATGGATTTCATCACAGGTCTTCCAAGGATAGTGAGGAAGCATTATTCTATTATGGTATTGGTTGACAGGTTGAGCAATGTAGCTCACTTCATTCCAGTAAAGACTACATATTCAGCTAGTGAGGTAGCACAGGTGTTCATCAAAGAGATAGTGAGACTGTGCGGTGTTCCAAAGAAGATTATGTCGGACAGGGATGAAAAGTTCACTTCCAATTTTTGGAAGGAGCTATTTACAGGTTTGGGTATAGAGTTGTCCTTCAATACAGCTTGTCATCCGCAGACATATGGACAGATAGAGAGGGTCAAAGGTATCTTGGAGGATATGTTAAGGATGTACACAATGCACCAACACTAGAAATGTGAGGATTATATTCCATTGTTTGAGTTCGCATACAACAATGGTTATCACGAGTCATTGAGGATGAGTCCTTTCGAGGAATTGCATGGACGGAGTTGTAACACTCCCATCAGCTGGAGTGATCCAGTGAATAGGGTACTTATTGGACTGGACATGTTGGTAGACATGGAGTAGAAAATGTAGGTTATAAAGAATAATCTAGAGGCAGCACAGGATAGACATAAAATCAAGCCCAAGAAAATATCTTTGAGGATTGGTTCATGTGCCAAGTTGGCACCACGGTATTGCGGGCCTTCTGAGATCCTTAAGAGGATTGGACCAGTGGAATATTGACTTGCACTGCCTCCAATGATGAAATTCCACAATGTTTTCCATATTTCATTGCTTAAGAATGTATAAAGGATGTTAATCATGTTATTGATTGGTTAGTATTACAGGTGGAGCAAGAAGGAGAGTTCCAACCAGAGACTCATTGCATATTGTAGCAGAAGCATCTCATGCTTAGGGGAAAATCCATAGAGCAAGTTAAAGTGTAGTGGAAGCACTTTGGGCTTGAAGAAGCTACATGGGAGAAGGAGGATCAAATGTGGACCCTATATCTTTCATTGTTTGTCGGTTGAGGCAAAGTAGTTTTCATTTGATGTTGGTATATGTTTAGCATATGTTTTGGTGATGTTTGGGTATATGTATATATATATTATATATATATATATAATATAATATATAATATATATTATAATATATATATATATATTGTATGTATGTTTATGTATGTATGTATGTATGTATGTAGTATGTATGTATGTATGTATGTATGTATGTATGTATGTATGTATGTATGTATGTATGTATGTATGTATGTATGTATGTATGTACCGCCATGAGCTAAGTTATAAAGCTCCAATAAGCGGTAAGGGTGTCATGTTATTATGTCTGTTATATTTTCATGTTGTCATGATGTTTTTCTTTTGAGCAGGTCTTTCATTGTAAATACTACAACGAGCTAAGTTTTAAAGCTCCATGGGTAGTATGTTTGTTTTTCAGTGGTTTTACTGAGGTCATGGTGTGGTTTAACACCGAGGATGGTGTTCCCCAAGGGGGAGGGTTTTTTAATATCCCTAGTGAAAATTCCATGTAATAAAAGTTAATAAAGGATAAATAAGGCCACGGGTAAGGGACACTTATTACTAGCTTAATGTTGGGAAAAGATATCCTAGTGGGCATCACTAGATGTGTGTTTTGGCTAAAGAAAATTGGCAAATGCTAAGGAAAAAGCATTAAAAGGAATTTTTGGCACATTTATTTATGAAAATAAAGGAAATTAGGAGAAAAGCAAGGTGAAAGGTCACAGATTGCATGTGACGAGGAAATTGAAGGAAAATAATGGAAAATGGCGAAAATATAGGCATTATTAATAAAAAGGATTATGACGATCAGTTGTCAGTTCAAGTTTGGATATCTCTCATTATTCTCTCTCTCTCTCACACACTCTTGGTCACTTAGAGTTTCTTGGAGCACTCTAGCTCTAGATCAAGGAAGGAAAAGAAGGATCAAGCAGCTTCTACAAGAATACTTGCAAGTAACCTTTTGCATGTTTGATTTCCTAGATGGTTTGGACATGCATTGCTTTTCAAGTTAGTGTATGGTTCTCTTGTTGTCGGTGGCATGGTTTTGTTGGGATATGACAATGGTTTTCAACCTAGCCTTTCCTTTTTCTGGATGCCATGGTATGTTGGGATGTTTATTTCAGTTTTGAGCTTTGGTTTACCAGATGGATTTTGGAATCTGGGGCGGAGGTGGCCTCAAATTTCATTCCTAAAGGCCTAGGATTCCCTTGACCGTTTTTGGTGGGATACATGGTAAATCCTGAGAGAGGAGTCTCAGTTTAGGGCCTAGTGATCCGGGTTTGGATTGCAGTAAATCCTGAGAGACTGGTCTCAGTTTAGGGCCTAGTGATCTGGGATTGGATTGCTATAAAACCTGGGATAAAAGGAGATGGAAAATTCCTCAAGGATAGTGATGGATTCCAGATGGAATTCCAAGTTCCATTCAGTTGTGATTGTAGGAGTGGTTTTGTTATGATCACAGTTTGATGAGGGTGGAGGTGGTTTAACCTCTACATTCCCTTGGTTATTCTTGGATTGGTTGTTCTATGAGATCCCATATTCATGCTTGGAATATAGCACGAGGGTGACTGGATGAAAGAGATATTTGGCTCAACCATGTCTATGGTCAGGTGGTACATGGAAGTTTTGAACCTGGTCGGATTTTCCTATGATCCATAAAAGCTAAGTTATCTTACTTTTGCACTTGTTTATATGTGGATTTAATGGTTGTCATATCTCTAATATTTATATGGTTTTATCTTGGTTATAAGCATGGTTATATTATTGGTTCATGTCATGGTTATTTCATGTATTGTTACACAGTAATTTGTCATTGTCCTCATTTCAGTCCTTCTACTGTGTCATGTGTCAAATCAAAATGTTTATATCTTCCCAATGATGCAAGAAGATTAAGAAAATGCTCTCTATTGCTGCAAATTGTCCCTCATTCCTTAAGTTTCTACCTCGTCGCTAGTAAACCCTTAATATACGTGACGTTCCCATGTCCATAACGGTCTCATTGCGACTTCGTCGTAGGTGTACATCTATTTACCACGACGATCGGATTTCTTTTCCCAACGCGAGGTTATTAGTTGTTTCTTGTGATGACGAGTCTACATGCATTGCCTCCCTACAATGCAGTCACGAGTAATGAGTTTATGTCCCGCGATGATCCAGATTTGGCGAATTCATTTTAACAGTCGGCCTTCTAGATGTCTCCAGACCTGGTTGTTGACATACTTTGTGTCGCCCTTCGTCCTCTGGCATGGTAGTTCCGTAATTTGTGCTACCTACCTTGAGGATGAGCTCTCTCTTCCACATTTCATGGAGACTCCTTCTCCTATAAAATCACTCACCATTGCTATGATCTGCTAGTTTTTTTTAACTAGTTAGCAATCCTTTTGGTTGAGCAGTGTTGTTAGTGCTTTTGAGTTTGATAGATAGCTGGTGTGGGTGTGACAAGTGTGAGATTGTTGATAGCTTATGGAAGTTTGTGGAGTGCCCTTAACTTTGTGTCAAAGCTTATGAGTGAGAAAGAGACATTGTATGTTGGGAGATTCATCCTTGAAGAGTGAATGCTTGAGAAACATATTGGTTGGATCCTTTGAGAAGGCTTGTGATGTCAAGACTCGGTTGTAAGCTTGCTCTCATTTCATTATTAATACAATCAATGATGTTTTCCTATGTCTTGTATGTAATTTACTTGGTAGCTCATGACTTCTTGACTTTGTGAGTAAATAGATCATTGTTGTTTTCTGGTTACGTGCTTTATTGTATTTTCTTTGCATTGTTTCAGGTTGATCACTCGTTAAGGAGAAGGAAGCAGAATTTGGAGTAGTGCAACGGAACTTCATTGACCACTGGTTGAGGTATGCCTCCAACAATGACTATTTAAGGAAATCAATTGTTGATCTGTCTTTACTGTGAATAGACCCACTCTAGGGCTAGAGGGGTTGCCTCTATCCATAGAGGGAACACTTTCGTGCATCACAAGTTGGCGACTCCGTTGGGGAATCCTTCGTATGTTTTTTCTTGTTTGCTTTTGATTGATTTTGAGTCAATGTCTTTTGGATTTTGGGATTGAGCCATCAGTCTTCTAGGTTACCTGGGTCAATCTGGGAAATTCCTTTATTTCCTGTAACAATAGACTGGTCTTTGTTGGGTGTTTTTTTTTGCCTTTCATTGTTTTCTAAGTTCGTCACTGAAAAAATTTAAACAGTCACGTCGACGTCGTGTTGTCTCTGTTTGTAAGTCTGTGTGTTGTTGAATCCTATCACACAGTTGCGACGACTCCTGCAATTGGCCTGTCGCATGAAAGACGTGTACTTCCGTGACGACGTCGCTCTGTTGTTGCGGCTAGTGGTTGATGGGCTCTAGTTGTTAGTGTAACACCTGCGACGGTCTCTAGTTGTCAGTGTAACACCTGCGACAGTCTCTAGTTGTCAGTGTAACACCTACGACAGTCTCTAGTTGTTAGCATAACACCAACGACGGTCTCTAGTTGTCATTGTAATACTAGTGACTAGTCTCTAGTTGTCAGTGTAACACCTGCGACGATTCCTGTAAAGTTGTTTTTACAACTTTACCTCCTAAATTCATCAATCTTGTTTATCCCCTGTTGTTTCTTGTCTCTCATTAGCTTGTGTCGTTTACTTTTGGTTAAGGTATTGTCTCGTTGATTTCATTTGAGTGAATCTTGTGTTTTTAGACCTCGTGACCTAGCTCTCTTAAGCATTTCAAACCGTTTGCTTGGGTTGCTTGTCTATCAAAGGTTCATCTGCAACCGTCTTATTAATTTGCTTGAGGCTTTTTCGTTGCTTGTTTTCTT
Organism: Pinus taeda; assembly: GCA_000404065.3. Taxonomy (NCBI): domain Eukaryota; kingdom Viridiplantae; phylum Streptophyta; class Pinopsida; order Pinales; family Pinaceae; genus Pinus; species Pinus taeda. The sequence continues at coordinate 89,286 of APFE031684522.1, forward strand.
GCTGGTTGGTTTTTAGTGTCGATTATTGAACCGGTTTTTGATATTGATTCAATTTATTCACTACCAAGCATAGATCACAATTGTTTGGACCGATCAGTTCACACTTACTTATTTGTCTCTTTAAATTAAAAACAAACAAACAAACAAAAAGATTGCATTCATTTAGTATACGAAGGTGAAAGTAGATTTGCATTTCAAGTTATCATGTTTGAGAAATTGGAAAGCAAACTTAAAATCTTTCATTAGTAGTGTGGACGCATCATGAGATTAGTGTATTGATGCATTTTGTTTCTTAGTGTTTTCATTCGCTTGTCTTGGTTTGGGAATGAACTCTCTACCTTTCTATAAGTAGGTGTTCATCAAAATAAGAAATGCTTTACTCATCCTAGCTGCATCCCAGGTTTTGATATACATACGGTAAGGCCTCGAAATTAAAACATAATTCGAGATCAACTCTAAAATGAACTGGATAAACTGAACAACGCATTGGAACATAATGTACATTATTTAGAGGTCTAGGCTAGAGATGTGCTCTGGCGTCGTTAAACCTAGTCACTATTTCTTTCACTTAAGGTTGGGTGATTCCTCCTTCTGTGACTCAATAGTTGCTAGTACGGACTTACACTCCCAGTACCGTCGAGTATATGTTGGGAGACCCCACTAGCTTATCATCCTATATCCTTAGGAAGCCATGTTTGTCGCCTTGCAAACCGTAACGCACCGAACACAGCATTCGGGAAGATTGACTGCCATACGGAAAGTCCTTGGTTTTCATATGATCGCCATGGTGTATATGTAGTTTTACAGGTTGTTTGCTAAACCTTTTGCCTAGTTCTCCAGAGTAGTCACTTTCATTCCTTTTCAGACTCCTTAAAAGAAAAGGTCCATCTGAGCACTTGTCCTTTCATGCTCATTAAACCTCGAAAGAGATAGAGTCACCTTTTCGTCCTTTTCTCGACTCTTGAAACATGAAAAGGTCAAGTTTTGTTCCTGCGTCATAAAATTTACTACCCACAAAATATTCCTGGTAACAGTTCGAGTTCTTAGTTGTGATAAGACTATTTTTCAGGCTCATTCTCGATGGCCACATTCCTTGAGTCTACCAGCCGAGGTCTTCCCCCAGATGGAAATCCTAGTTCGTTTCCTCCATTTGGAAATGTCAGTGCTCCATATATGGCAACATTGTCTTTGCATGGGTTAACCATCGATTTCCCCGTGTGGTTGTTTTCAACCTCAGTGGTTCTGAGCGGCATGACTCTTATTCCACCGTCTCCTTTGTCTGAACCATGACATGTTGATTCCAAGGTTGAGCCTGTGCCTTATTCCCCTGTTTCTTCACCTTCCTCTCCTCCTTCGCCTGGTGAAAGTTCCATATCTAGTAACCAGGAGACTAAGAAGAAGAAGAATAAGAAATCCGATAAGCACGAGGCCACCTGTGCAACTATTGCTCCGAGTACATCTCAGGTCGTGACACCTTCTGCTCCTTCGTGGAAGGTTAAGTTTCCTTGTAAATTGTGCAAGGGTGACCATCTTCTTTGTGATTGTCATGGCATTCCTAGGATATTAGAAGTATGGGCTCATGATCTGGCTTGTCCCTCGTCATCCTCTGAAGCTCATGACGATGCTACTCTACCAACTAGCAGTGGTAAGAAAAAAGGGAAGATGCGTTTCCCCTGTAGACTATGTGAAGGCAACCATCCCCTTCACCTCTGTCTGCTCATGGATAAAGCTTCTGCCATTTTGGAAAGTCTTACAAGTTCTTCGCCTCCACTTCCCATTGGTTATCAGAGCTTCTCTTCAGACCCTCTCCAGGTTGACAAAGAAATTAACTTAGATTCTTCTCTTGTCCACCCTTCTCTTCCTGAACCTGGTTGTGCTCAGCCTGTTCCTGACCAACCATTGGTCGGAAAGAGTGTCGACTTGGATTCACCACCAGTGGTCCACTCTGTTCCCAATGAGAATCATGATCGTACTACTCATGTTCTTTTCATTTCGTCATATTCTCCTGAGTCTGAGAACGACCCTCCTATCCCCGCTGATCAGGAGACTCCTTCTTCGGTCCTATAGAGCATGGGGGGAATCATATGATACCCCCACCAAGTAGTTCAGTCGTTTCCTTCGACTGGAGTCATTTGACTACATTTCGCCTTCCATCCTACGTGCCTTTCCAGATTACCGTACATGCCTATGATAAGGTGGTACTTGGCACTGTCTTGGATGAGGGTACATCGGTTAGCCTCATGCCTTTCACTACTTGGCAAGCTTTGGGCTCCCCGCAGCTTGTGTCAGTCATGCAGAATCTGTTGGCATTTGATGGAGGAACTAGCCGACCTTTAGGGATCCTTTCGAAGTTTCTTGTTACTTTGGGAGGCAAAACCATCTATATAGACAATAGTTGTCCAAGGTGATTTAGATTTCAGTCTTCTCCTTCGCCGTGACTATGTTTATGCCATGGGGACCCTTGTCTCTTCACTTTTCCGTGTGGTCTGTTTTCCACACGATGGAAGAATGGTGACCATCGATCAACTATCGTTCTTTAGTCCCCCGATGCCTCCTGTGCAGCTATCATCCCCTATCAGTTCTTGCTCGCAAGCAGTACCTTCCCAGCCGCACGTCAATTATGTGGCTACCCATTCCGTCTCTACATCCACTGATGATTATGTAGATGGTATCATACATCATGTACTGGGGACATTGGAACCTGATCTATCATTGGTGTCTCATGACATGTATTCCTCCCAGAGTGTGGTTCTTCCATCCAGTGGAGATCTCTTGGGAGTTATGTTTTCGTATGACCCATGAACAGATGTCCCGAGGATAGTTTGATCTTGTGTCAACCTCGCTAAAAAATGAAACAAGGATTATGAGGATAGTTCTTTTACTGTGTCAACCTCATTAAAAAATGAAACACCTCCCTTTCCAAATCGAGTCTTTGATTAAGATCTCTTGAAATCCAAGTCGAGTCTTTCCAAGATCTTGAAAGTGAACGTTCATTCCATCCACCTCTTTGAAAGCAATAAAGCTTGGGGGGCATGTACCTTGATTTGCGTTGTTATGCTAGGGGCATGTGAAATCATAACAAGCATAGTTTTTTCGTTTCAAGCTTGTGTAAATATGAAACCGAATCCAAGCAGAGTTCTCCATGGTTCAAGCTTGTGTAAAAAATGAACCCATACCCGATTTACATCTCGTGATTGCTATTTTTATCTGCTAAATTCTGCTAGATGAGCCTTGGTTGTTTCATTCCATCGCCATCATCTCATTGGCTGATCATATGCTTTCACTTGGTTTTTTTTCCTTTCCTGAGGAACCACAATGATGAGTGGTTTTATTAGCCAACTTCTTGACCATTACATGTTTTGAGCAGTTCCTCCTTTTCCGGAACCAATTTCTACCCTTTAAACCACTCGTTCCTCTAGGATGAGTCATCTTTAAGCTCTTTTCTGACTCGTAAAATATGAAAAGATTACCGAGTTTTTCCTTTTTGACGCGTTAAACGAAATAAAAGGCAGTCCACTTTCAACTCTCTTCTGACCGTATAAACGTGAAAAGATTGTTGGACTTCTGTCGTTTCGAGTTCGATATTGGTTACGAAACGACATGTCTTTGATCACTTTTCTACTTTTTCAAATCGAGGCCACTAATTACGAAAAGGATCCTTGATCGTAATGGTCAAGCAGTTATCTCGAGTATTATTTTATACTTTTTCAAGCTCGAGGGACACAAATCTATGAAAAAGGACCCCCTGGAGTTTTCTTTTCTGTGTATTTTTCGAACTCTCTAATCATGAAAAATACTTCGAGTTTTACCTATGTCGGACTCGTTAAACCCTGACGACATTGGACTCGTCACCATGACAAGACTCGAGCTTCTCCTCCCTAGGGCTCGTTAAACTATTACTAGGTTGGATTCAACCAAAGGTCGAACTTACATTACAAGCATATGCTATCCTCTTCAAGCTTATTTTCAAAAATAATTGGGGTACTCACCAGTAATGGTGGAGGAAAATTTGGAAATCATCATTGATTATCTATGGCAGCTAGTCACTCTTGAACATCGACACTTTTTCTTCTTATCGGGTTGGGATATCCATACATCGTCATTTGGCTTTCCACAGGTCTGGGTTGTCATTTTGCCTCATTCCATCTGATCCATGTTGCTTCCATCAAGCCTCTGATCCCTTGGTGTCGAAATGCTGCCACATTCCGGAGTCGTGTCACCGATATGTTCAAGAGTATAATCTTTTTGCAGTTTACACCCTTACCTCCTCCTTTGATCTTCGGTTTCACCATCTACTAGTTGTTCTTTATCTCGTGTCATTGATGGGGGAAACATCATGGCCCTCTTATGACGGATCATCTCCTATCGACACCAGTTCATTATCTAGGAGATTGATCTAGAGATCACTTTCAGTACCTTGGAGCTTGCATGCCTCAATGGCAAGTTCTTCGTACCTGATGACAGACTTTCCTCATTGGTCTTCGATTGGGTGACTCCATGAGTGTTCGACTTCAGCTCATTTTTCACACTTCGTGGATTGTACTAGGCAGTACCTTGAGGATCATTGGCATTATTGGTGGTTTCTCTCACGCTTGTTAACGGTTTACATCATTGGTCGGTAATCGAGCGACTTTCTATCATGTTCGACTACGGCACATCTATTCACATGATAGAATTTGTACTATGATCGGTTGGGTTTCAAGACCCCGAGCTAAGATTACGGATGTGCGGGTTGCATGGATTGGTTCATGATTACATATATGACTCTTTGATGGATGGCTGCGACCATCTTGATGGATGGCTACGACCATACCTTTGTCATTATTGTGGTCTTATCAGTTGGATGGTTGTGTCCATACCACAGACCAAGTTTTATATGTCATATGGATGGTTGTGCCCATGCCTAGACTATATGTATTTCACTATCACAGATATCAGTTGTACTTACGCCTACAGGATCTTCGAGGTGGTTCCAGTTCAGACAGTTTCGTAAAGAATTTCACCCCTCCCACTCTCTCGGGCTTCACGCTTAAGGGGGGCATCTGTTACACAGTAATTTGTCACTGTCCTCATTTCATTCCTTCTACTGTGTCATGTGTCAAATCAACATGTTTATATCTTCCCACTAATGCAAATGCTCTTTATTGCTGCAAATTGTCCCTCATTCCTTAGGTTTATACCTCGTCACTAGTAAACCCTTAATATACACGACATTCCCATGTCCATAACAGTCTCATCGCAACTCCATTGCAGGTGTACATCTGTTTCCCGCGACGGTCGGATTTCTAGTCCCGGCGCGAGGTTATCAATTGTGTCTTGGCGACAACGAGTCTGCGTGCATTGCCTCCCTGCGATGCAGTCGCGAGTAATGAGTTTATGTCCAGTGACGATCCAGATTTGGCAAATTCGTTTTAGCATTCGGCCTTCTGGATGTATCCAGACCTATTTGTTGACATAGTTTGGGTCACCCTTCCTCCTCTGGTGTTAGGACCTGCGGTCTGTGCGACGGGCAGGGCGACTCCACCGTTCGAAGTGCCTGCGAAATATGAAACGAAACGAGCCAAGAAACGAGTTTATAAGGTGTTGGGCGAGTTGAGGGGGTGGTCCCATGAGTTGGGCAGGCTGACCCCCCTATTGGGCAGGATAACACATTATGAACGAGTCGGCTTGGACGTTTGGTGTGGGTTGGCCGAGTGACACAACCCGCCACCCGCCCATATATATTGGAGGGTGTTTGGAGGCAAACGACCATCATTCGATCAACACAAGTTCGAATAAGGAGTTCTGCAGTTCATGGATGAGCCCGCACGACGGGCGCAACTCGGGTGTAAACTCGTTTAGAAAAGTCGTTCGTACAGTCGTTCAGGAAAATCGTTCGGATAGTCGTTCGGGAAACTCGTTCAGGCAGTCATTCGGGAAGGTCGTTCGAAAATTCGTTCAGAAAAGTCATTCAGGAAAATCGTTCAGAAAAGTCATTCAGGCAAAACTCAGGCGAGGTCGTTCGGGCGACCCTGGCGAGGTCGTGTGGCAACCCAGGTGAGGTCGTTTGGGCGACCCGGGTGAGGTCGTTCGGGTGACCCGGGCGAAGTCATGTGGCAAACTGGGTGAGGTTGTTCGGGCAAACGGGGTGAAGTCGTGTGGCGACTCGAGTAGACGTGTTTGGGTGAACGAGTTGGGTGAACGGGTGGACGTGCAGACGGGCGGTTGGGTGAGGGCACGCCATGCATGCCGAAACAAAGAATCGTGCGGATGGGCGACTTGGGTGGGACGCGCCGTGCACGACGAAACTATGGAAATGATTAAGTGTTGAGATTGTGAATGGAGGTGTGACTCGTGCAGAGGCACCCATGTGTGGCGACCTGGTTACGACGAGGCACGCCCAAGTTGGGCAAACAACACGATTGTGCGACGAGGTGAACAAAGGGTTGGTGAGTCGTACGACGACCGTGCGGAGGTGCTGACGAGCTAGGCAATCGAGTTTGCTGAAGTTTTAAAATTGGCTAAGTGTAAATTTGGGGTTTCCCAAGATTTAGCTTGTAAAGCTTTGTAAAAGTGAAGATTGTATAATATATTGATTTGGGCAGACTCATATTGCAGGGAGTTGCCCCTCCCTTTATACTGTTGTGCATTTCTCTTGTATAATGTTGTTGATAATGAATTTGTATGGGTATTCATTGGTATAAAGGAACACATTAATAATACTTGGTTGAAAAACACAAACTAAGTAGGAAAAGTGGAATGTTAGGCGTAGTCTACAATCGTAAGTATTGGTGAAAAGAAAACAATTGGTAGTGCCGCACCTCGCTATAAGCGGTTGAAAGACTACCATAGGTGTAGGGGCATGACATCTGGCATGGCAGTTTCATCGTTTGTGCTACCAACCTTGAGGATGAGCTCTCTCTTCCACATTTTATGGAGACTCCTTCTCCTATAAAATCACTCACCATTGCTATGATCTGCTAGTTTTTTTTAACTAGTTAGCAATCCTTTTGGTTGAGAGTGTTGTCAGTGCTTTTGAGTTTGATAGATAGCTGGTGGGGGTGTGACAAGTGTGAGATTGTAGATAGCTTATGGAAGTTTTTGGAGTGCCCTTAACTTTGTGTCAAAGCTTATGAGTGAGAGAGACATTGTATGTTGGGAGATTCATCCTTGAAGAGTGAATGCTTGAGAAACATATTGGCTGGATCCTATGAGAAGGCTTGTGATGTCAAGACTCGGTTGTAAGCTTGCTCTCATTTCATTATTAATACAATCAATGATATTTTCCTATGTCTTGTATGTAATTTACTTGATAGCTCATGACTTCTTGACTTTGTGAGTAAATAGATCATTGTTTTTTTCCGGTTACGTGCTTTGTTCTATTTTCTTTGCATTATTTCAGGTTGATCACTCGTTGAGGAGAAGGAAGCTGAAGCTGGAGCAGTGCAACGGAACTTCATCGACCACTGGTTGAGGTAGACCTCCAACAATGAATGTTTAAGGAAATCAATTATTGATCTGTCTTTGTTGTGACTAGACCCACTCTAGGGCTAAAGGGGTTGCCTCTGTCCGCAGAGGGAACACTTTCCTGCATCACATGTATTCACTTGTAATTGTTAAATGGATGGACGAAAGATGTATTTGATGATATAATAGTTCAATGGAGAAGGTGGTGATCATTCTGGTTATGTTTCATAAGTTCTTTCAGTCATTTATGCTTTATCTTGTATCCTAGACCTTTAGGTTACATTGATGTCAAGTGTTTGATATAATGTCAGTCCTAGTTGGGGATGCTTAGGCCTAGCCCTGAGTTTGATTCTTGATATTTTACCATTTCATCATGTCTTTGATGGATTCTAGAGGTTGTAACAAGTTTTGGGCAGAGGCTAGGATTCTGGGCTAGAAAAGTGGCTCAAATCTCGGGGACGCTCGCACAGGTCTCTTGAAAAGAGTCAAGGGACGTTGGCACATAGGCCTGCGAGAATGACTTTGGCTTCTATATGTTCTCTTTCCTATAATATGAGAGTGACAGGGGTTAAAAAGGCTTAAAACATCAGTGGGACTCAAGGACAGGATGTCTGAGTGGATGTCATGTCTCCTAAGGGTGTTGTTGTTGATGTGGCTAGGTTTGTTTGATATGTTTCGTCGATTCCATTTCCTTTAGGTCACCAAGGAAGTTTAATCCATTATAGTGACCTCTCTCACCACATGTTTAATGTGGCTGGTCAGTTGCTTGGGTGGACCTGGGAGGAGGGGGTGTTACAATTATTCTCGGAATAACTCTCCACCATGTTGGGGGTGACAGGGTGATTCCAAGAATCACCCTCTGCGATCCTTGGGGCTAGAGGGTGATTCTAGGAATCATTTTTCATCGTGTCGAGGCTAAAGGGTGATTCCTAAAATCACCCTCCATCGTGTTGGGGCCAGAGGGTGATCCCCGGAATCACCCTCCGCCATGTTGGTGGCGAGAGTGCATCGTGGGTGATTCTCGGAATCACCCTCCATCATGTTGGGGGCTAGAAGGTGATTATGAGAGTCAACCTCTTCCATGTCGCGGTTGGAGGGTGGTTCCCAAAATCACCCTCCACAGTGATGGGGGCGAGAGGGTGATTCTGAGAATCACCCTCTATCATGCTGAGGGCTAGAGTGTGATTCCAAGAATCACCCTTTGTCGTGCCAGCAGCTAGAGGGTGATTCTAAGAATCACCCTTCGTTGTGTCGGGGCCAAAGGGTGATTATGGGAATCACCCTCCGTTGTGTTGGTGGTAAAAGGGCACCATGGGTGATTCACATAATCACCCTCCACTATGTTGGGGGCTAGAGGGTGATTCTTGGAATCACCCTCTACCATTTTGGAGCTAGAGTGTGATTCCTAGATTCACCTCCACCATGCAAGGGGTGAGAGGGAATCTTGGTTGATTCCTAGAATCACCCTCCACTGTGTTGGGGGATAGAGGGTGATTATGGGAGTCAACCCCACCCTGGCCCACAAACCATTGGCCACTGGATAGGGTGGCAAGCTAATTCTCATAATCGGCCTGCCACTACCGCCCAGCCACCAAGGGGCTACAGGGCAGGGGTATATAGATATATATATATATATATTATATAATATATATATATATATATATATATATACCTTTAAGAAAAAAACTTATTGTTTTATTGTTTGAATTTATCTTTTGAGTTATTTTTTGTTTAATTTGTTTTTTTTTTTTGATGTGTTTTTTTTGTTTTTGTTTTTTATACAACTTCTTACATTTTATTTTATTTTTTTAATTTAAATGGTTAAGTAACAAATATTAAAAAAAAAAATGCTTAATACATAAAAAATTGGATCAAAAAAATGCCACCAATTGCTGCTTCCCCCGTTCCCCCAAAAAAAGGTTGGTGCCTTTTAAAATGTGCATGAAAATCAACAACATTTAAAAAAATATATCCATACTTAATATATCAGGAAATTTAAAGTGTCAAAAATAACCACCCCCGCCAAAAAAAAAAAAAGGATTGATGATGCATCAACACTTTTCAAAATTCGCATGAATGTCACTAACATTTAAAAAAATGTGCAAATAATATTTAAAAAACAAAATTATAAAAAATATGCTCCAAAAACAAAGGTGTATTCTAAATCAACACTTTCAAAATCGGATTATTTTTTGCTACCTCTAAAAAAGTGAGAACTTGGTTTAGTTCCCATTTGATTGGTTATTGTGTTTCCCTTGTTGATGGTCATATTCATTTGACTCACAAACCTAATGAACTTATTTGGAGTTTCTCCCCTTTTAGTATTTACTCTCCAAAGTTGAGTTTTGTTATCTTATTGCTAACTACTTGGACATTGAGGCAAAATGGTGGTGGAAGACGGTTTGGAAATCCAAATGTCCTCTAAAATTAAAAAAGTTGTGGTGTCTCATGATGAAGAAGGTAGCTACTTTGGATGTCTTTTGAAAAAGGTTCAAGTTTGATCCTAGGTGGTGTTCTCTTTTCCAAAATGATGGGGAGAATGCTCAACATGTTTTCATGGAATGTTATTTATTTCAAAAAGTATGGCAACTCTATAGAACTGCGTTGGAACACAAAATATCATGGGTTGGTGTCAATCTAGAGGAGGCTTGGTACTCATGGCACATTAATCCCATGAGTCATCTTTTCAAATCCACCCCCCCCCCCCCCCCCAATCATATGCTTAGGGTCGAGTTGGCATGGAACAAGATGGTCTTCCAGGATTTGATATTTTTTCCATCACACACAATGGAGGAGGCTTTGGCCATATTAAGCCATTTTCCACAGGAAAAAAATTTGCTGCTCCTAGAATGATTTCTCTAGAAATTATTGATCCATCCAATCCATGGGGTTATTTTGATGACGCTTCAATTGAAAATTGTCAAGAATGAGGTGGAGGATTTATTGTATTCATCTCCCCAAATCACTCTTTCAAAGTCAAGATGGGCCTTGGTCCAAGGTCTAACAATAGAGCAAAACTTCTTGCATATAAATACCTATTATTGTTTGCAAAAGAGAAGGGTTGTTCATGGATACACATATTTGGAGATTCAAAGATTTCTATCAACTAAGTTAATGGAATTATTTCATGCGGGAATATGTTTCTTATGCCTATTATTGAGGATATTTCTTATATTTCTCAATATTTTGTATCTTTCTAGGCAAAGGAACGAGGATGCAGATAGCTTATCAAAATATGACATCCATTTGGAGAAATTTATCCAGGTGGATATTGGTGTCCACCCACCTATTCCACCTAGACCCCCCATTCAATTTCATTTGTTTCCTTGTTCATTTCAGCATTTGCTATTTTTAGCAGTTTTTCGGGTCTTGAACTTCGGAGCAGTTTTGACCCCCTAAACGGCGTTTTTTTAGGGTCCGCAACAGGCCCATAGACATAGGAGAGGGTCTATGGCAAAACCAGTACTACTCGTCGATACCTTTCTGTTATAGCACCATTTACCACTCTTGGTAGATCTAATGCTCTGATTATGACCTAGGGCAACCCTTCCTTTCTAAACTTGGTTCAAAATCTAAAAAACAGTGTTTTATTTCCTATACGCTACTTTGCCCTGTGATAAAAGAGTGTACGTGCGGGCTAGCATATACCCAACCCACGCACATGTGTTAAACACTTAAAAATAATAAATTTCCTTCATTTCGGGTGGATTTCACGGGTTTTACCTGTTACTCACCTCCTATAGCCCGTGGCCTAACTGTTTCCCAACTTAAAAAACTAATTTGGAAAAGTATAAATAAACCTCCATGGGAAGGCCTTAAGGAAGAAGAGAGGAGATACTTATATTATATTTGATTGATCCCTGATCGATTCTGACGAAATCCCTATGCCTCCTACACTCCCCAAGCTTTAGGAAACTCTTATTTCCTCTTTTGAGATATCTTTGATCCCTCTTGTGGTATCCTTGTGTATGTTGATGGAGGAAGATTGCTGAGGCCGGGACAGGACGAATCCGAAGGAAGGTTCTGCTTGGAGCTGGAGGAAGACTCAGGTTGTAGTTTTCCATCTTTCGTGTAGATTACATCAATAAATAAATGATGTTTTGTTCCTGATATTTATCGTGTTTATGCATTGATACATGTTGTGATTTGTCTATAAATTTTATATTAATGCTTAATTTTTCATTTTCTTATATGATCTAACGTATATATCATGAATATTCTTTATGTTACTGCTCTTGTATATGCTTTGCTTGGATAATTTATAGGTTTCAAAGGCATTGGAGGAAGCAGAGGGTTTGAACCCTGCGGGATCTACCCAAACATACGACCTCCGGGTAAGGTCACTTCGTCCCAGTTTAGTAGTATAAGCATTTAGATTGTTTGTCTGAGCATTTCTTGTTGTTGTTTGCCTTCAGCTATGTTGGGGTTTTCAACCCAATACCCTAGGGTGTTCCCACCGACAACAGAATTGGCACCTCCGCTAGGGATAACATTATTTTTTTCCTAGTTTGGGTTGTTTGTTCTCTATTAGGATTTTTTTTCTTGATTGCTTGCTTTTACAATGTTATTTGACTTATTAGCTTCCCAAGCATCAATTCTTATCTTCAGGATCAAGCCTTGATTTTTGTTTTTCTTGACTGAGTCTTTTATACTTTGTTTTCTTGGAGTATAGTCGCGTATACACGATAGTTTCCTCAAGTAGACTTGTGTATACACGAGTTTCTCGTGTTTGAAACGCGTGTGCATTCCTTTGTGTCGTTACAGAGTCGCTATACAAAATTTTGGATTGTTTTTTCAAAATCGTTTGCTCAGTTAGCTCTATTGCCTAGTGAATTCTGCTATTTTTTTGTCATCCACGATCTGTAGAACTTTGTTCTATTGCAAGTTTTCATTTTCAAATCTTCTTCTCAGTGAAAAGCATAGCTGGCCTAGGATTGCTTTTGGAGCAAGTTTTTGATTTATGTCTTGGATTCAAGGCTTATGTCTGAAGTTCTTGGATGTTTTGGTTTTCCAGAAGAAGAAATTAGTTTTGATTTCGTTTATAACCTGGATTTCAAATCGCGTTTCTTTTCTTTCCTTTTTGTTTGGCCTTTTTGCTTTTCATGGTTTTTGAGCACCTCTTTCGCAATCTTGAGAGTATTTCTTTCTTGACATTTCGTCGGTTTGCTGAATTCTTTTACTACTATTCTAGTCAGTTTGTGCGATTTTATAGTCCTTCTTGTTTCAAGTTTCATTTATTAATGAGTTTTAAAACTTTTCAAGTTTAAGGACTCTTTGTGCTTGTTCCTTTATCTTTGAAATTTAGTAGTTTTTTTGTGACCTCGAAAACTTCTTCAGTTTCTTTAAAAGAAAAAGACAAACACGTAGCTTTTTCCTTTCTTTTTCTTTCCAAGCTTTTGGTTTTTTGGTTTCATTGGCTTTGTTTTTGAGCAATTGTGAACTTTTTCAATTGGTTTTGCTTGGTTTCAAGGGAAGATTTTCTTTGAATGCATGCCCTCTTTATATTCAAGTCGGTCTTTTGATCTTGTAAAGGAACACATTTTCTTCTTGTATGAGCATCCATGCACCATCATTATAGTTTTCATTAAGATAGTTTGCACTGCAAGCATTTCAGTCTTTTTGTTAGATTTTGAGTGTGTGGAGTTCCTTTTCTAGAAAAAAAAAATATTCTTGTACAAGTCTATTCATAGAACTCTATAGAAATCCATTTTAATTGAAGAAAATAATTGCATTTGCATGTAGTTAAATTTCTATTGATTTATTTTGAGTCAAAACATCATTAGTTTTACTCTCATTTTACCCTTAAATTAAAGAACAACCCTCTAAAATCAAGCGAATTAATAAAAATAACTATAACTTTTTAATTTGCCATTAACAAACACCAACAAGTTTAAGTTCTTTAGGGCCTTGGAATAAGTGAGTGGAGAGTTAACTCTCCAAGGCCGCTCAAATTATCAAACATAGAAGTTGAATAACGAGTGAAATCCAATTTCATTAGAAATACTGGAAAAGCTCCGTGACTGAGATTCAAGCACGAGGGAGAGTGAAGATAAGGAAGAGAGATACCCCCTCTCCTACTTGTTGGATCCCGCCTCACGACTGTTCCGCCTGGATTTTGATACAAATTGGTGCACATAGTTTCCTTTCCTAGGGATCACATAGGTGGCTACGGAGGGGAATCATGTGGCACCTGAGGCAAACGTTGCATCACATTCATCAGTACTTCTGGAGGGTACCCTTGCGAAGCTTGGGTGCTTGCACTAGCAAAGGCTTTTGTCTGGAGGTCAGCGTAATTGTTTTTTTTACCTTCGTTGGTAGATTTGGCTCATTATTATCCCAAACTATCTTCAGAAGGTCCCTTACTTTGCTTTCTTGTATTTTTATGTCCTGTCCTCATCACCTGGAGCGGAAATACTTGGAAGTTGCTTGATTGGTTGCATCTTTAGGGACTTTATAGTCGAGTTTTCTTTTCTCTTTGGTTTTAGGTTGTTTTAGGTAGATTTGTTTTATCACTTTTGGACCTTAAATTCTAAGTGACTGACCTACCACTTCGTTGATCTTGAAAGGCCTTTTGATCTTTCTTTTGAAAGTTGTGGAGTTTCCTCCTTAAGGGAAAAGGTTTTGATTGTGCATCTCTCTTCCTTGGAAATTCATTTGTACATTCCCGCAAGGGAAGGATCTGCGAATAAGTTTGGTATGGCCATTATTTCTATGGAGACCAACCAAGGTACCCTTCCAAAAGGGAATCCTTGTGCTTTTCCTTTCTTTGGAAACATTGGTGCCCCCTTGATGGCCACTTTGAATATTCCTGGATTGAATGTTGGACTACCAGTTTGGTTATGGTCCACTTCGAATATTCTTGATGTTCTTGAATATTCTCAGATGAATGCTTTATTTCAAGGGCATTAAATGGGTGTTAATTGTTCATCTCCTTTCAAAGAGAAATCTAGGATTCATCTTTCTCCTCCCTCTTGTAATAAGAGATCTAAAAATAGCCTTCAGTCGCTGCAATTCATGTTGGGGGCATAATTCTAGTCACTACAAGTAATACTAGCAATGCATCACCAACCTCTGCTAGTCATGTTGGAGATGAGCCTTCAGTCACTGCAAGTCATGCTGGGGGCATTCCTCTAGTCACTGCAAGTCATACTAGCAATGAATCATCATCAACCTCTACTATTCATGTTGGAGATGAGCTTTCAGCCGCTGCAAGTCACACTAGGGGCATAAGTCTAGTCACTACAAGTCATACTAGCAATGGATCACCTACCTCTATGAGTCATACTTCTGTTGACTCACCTACTTTTGTGAGTAGGGCTAGGGGCATAAGTCCTATCTCTCTTGGGAAAGAGTCACTAACCTATGCAAGTCATGTTAGTGACTTTCCATCAACCACTGCTAGTCATGTTGGTGGAATGGATGTTGATCAGAAACCTAAGCGTAGAAGTTTTAAACCTAAGTTCCCTTATAAGATATGTAAGGGAGACCATCTTACTCATTTGTGTCCTAGTATTCTAGAGGTACAAAGGATATGGTCCGAGTCTAAAAGTTCTTCTACTCCTGAATCTATTATTATGGTTTCTCAATAGTCTCATCAACCATTGGTTGATGAAATAGTTGAGCCAATGCAATGTCTGGCTAATTACACTCCTCTTTTGGGGGTGAAGTGCCTAAAAACAGAGTTTGTTTGAATTCTAGTACAAAGTCTTCTAGTATAGGGGGCATTTTGGTTTCTTTGAATGTTCCCCCCTCCAAGTTCCAGGAGTGTCTCCTTTGATTGGGATAGTCTTTTCGAGCCTCGTCTTCCTTCCGCTACACCTTTCCAAATAAAGGTTAGAGTTAATTACACAAATTTCTATCAATATATGGTGGATGAAGGATCCTCTGCAAGTATTATATCATCCTTGACTTGGAAATCTTTGGGTTCTCCAAAGTTGTTGACAGCTGATAGTCAATTGTTAGCCTATGATAGAAGACCTGGTGAATCTATGGGTGTTCTTCCTTAATTTCATATTACTTTAGGTGGGAAGACTATTTTTATCGATATGATGGTGGTTGATAGCCCTTTAGACTTTAATATGCTACTTCGGCGTGATTACGTCTATGCTATGAATGTTGTGGTGTCTTCACTCTTTCGAGTGATGTGTTTTCCTCATAACAAGAATATTGTCACTATTGATCATCTTTCATCTGATAATCACCACCCTAATTCAAATTTACTACAGAGTACCCCTTGGTTTATTCCAAGTGTTCAAGTAGACTCTACCCCACCACGGGTGAACTATGTGGCATTGAATCCTCAATGTTCAATTGCTTCTGAGAAGGATCCTTTGAACTATAATTTTCCTTCTTAGGACTTGGTCCCGGCAATTGACCTAGTGAATCCTCCTATGGGGACATGGGACCCCTTAATTCCCTCTTTTGATCCTTTTAGTTCTCATGATTTCTTGGAATTTGATTTTCCTTCACAGGATGAACTTTTTGAAGCCATGAGTTTTAACTACCAAAGGATTCCTTGGCCTGAGCCCCGCGAGGGACTTGCCTTGAATAACTATTATGCGTAAGCTACAAGGCTGTGTGGTTCCCTGTACCATATTGTACATATACAGTACGCATCTTCAAGTTTTATATTCTATAACATAATATTTTATCTGAATTTTATATATGGGATGTTTAACTTCTTTCTAATGTTCCTATTTATGTCTACAGAACTTGGAAGATTTCTCCTTTGGACATTTTTATGGTTGATCTATACTAATAGGTATTGGTTCTCAAAATTGGCATATAGGTTAGGTTCTTCACCTGCATTATGCATTTATCAGTTTCCTTTCCCATTTTTGCCTTAGGATCGACCCCACCAAGATATGATGTAGAACCTTATCATTTCTTAGAAGTGTCACGACTTATGTGGTAGAGCCTACCTTATCATGGGTGCCCTAGGTCGTACCTTGTTGTCACTTGGCACCCATGCTGAACTTTTGTTCTTAGGCTCAGGAGTCTTCTTTAGTCTCGCCATGACTTATGCCTTGAAGCTTCATTCTCTTACTTCTTCGCTATTTTTCTAGCTTTATGCCCTATAGGCTCCTTTGTGTTGAGTTGTACTACTGCATTACATGTTGACCATTTGTACCTTTTGGCCTTAAGTCGACTTCACTTGGACTCGTGTTTAAACCACCTTTTGACCATGTCTTCTGTGAAATCAACCTTGCAATCACTTAGCCTCTGCAACTTGGCACACCCTTTTACCCATGGAAAGAACATTCCTTTGAGTGTCATTGACCAATTTCGTCACCTTGCATTGAGCATAGAAATGTTCCCCTCCTAGGAACTAGAGCATCTGCTTTTTGGACACTCATTCTTTCCACTGTACTATAACATTATTTTATTCTTTTTCAGGCTTGAGAAATATGAAAAAGACAAAACAATTTATATATCCCAAAAAAGAGCAGGAACGAAACATTATTTCCATATTTGATGGCAGCTCGAGTCAGTTGTGTCACCCTTGAACAAAGCACTCAAAAAATAAGTATTTCTGAGTCCATTGGGATGGGCTTTAGTTTGACTTAGGAAAGCCTTAACCTTGTTATTGAGTCAGTACTCCTCCGATTAGTTATCTCTTCCAATCATATGGAGAGTTTTCTTATGCCTCCTACATGAAAAAGTTATACAAATTTATCATATGCTGCCACGTAGTCACAGTTGAGTCGTGCTCTTGTTCACGGGAAGTAAAATTGAGTCAGCCTCTTTGCAGTGTCTCTTGACCTATTTTTCAGTCATCCATCCCTAGTTGTCAGAGTCATGTTCACTATCACATTAGCTATTTGGTCCTTTTCTCATGCTGGTTTGAGAAGGTCTCCATTGAATTCTTGTAGGCGGGTCTTTCTCTTATCGACTATGAAAAATTGCTCTGTGGGCAGATCTAGAGTCGTACACTGACCCTAGGGTTTTCCCACCCGTAACACTTTCCAACAAGGTATCGTACGTGCCAAATGAGATAATATTACCAAGTTATGATCCCGGGAAGTTGGTTGCCCAAATAACCCCAACAGGGCCCACAAACTGTTGGCGTTACATCTCCTGGGGTTAGGGTTTTCTCATGTTTTCCAATAACAAATAGGCCCTTGACCCTCATTGTAACATAGTTCAGAGGCATGTAGCTACCACATCTCTTCTCATAAATAAGCTACCATCTCCTGAGCTATCTTATTTCCATTCTGTTTGTAAGCATAATTCAGTATTTTTCTATTAAAGAAATGAAGTTTTTTTCTGCTGCATCTCTGAGTTTATGATTATATCTATAAGTTGTTGTGTTCCTGTTTAAGTTCGAATCATAAATATATTTCGATTATAGTTGAAAAAGAAATGACCATTCAGAGTCTCATTGCCACATGATCAGGGACCATTTTTAGATGCCCATGGATGCCAACTTATGATTATTGGAACATATTATTATGCAGGCTTGAACATGAGATTTTTTTACATTCGGTTTTTTATTCCTTCCCTCTGGATCAGCTTGGTACATGGATCCTTGCATTTAATTGGAAAGTTTTGTTCGTTCTGTGACAGTGGAGAATGCTCTTTATTATTCAGTTTTTTCTATTAAGCTCACATATGAACTCATCAATTGTTCTAATTTGTATAGCTAGTAATATATTTATCCCTTACAATTTTGTTTGACTAGTATTGTGATGTAATTATCAACACTCTTTTTGGAGGACTGTTTTCTATGATCCTCTTTCGTGTTTTCATGTTTTTGAATATTTTTTGAATATATATTGAATACACTTTTAAAGTGTATACACAAAATGTATTTCATCATTTATATATGAATGAAAGTAAGAGTAGTTTTCTTTGGGAAAAAAAGCATACACCTTTAAATACCATTAAAGCACTTAAATGTCATAAAATAAAAAATGGCACACCATAAATAATTACACATCACACAAATATTTTACCCTCGAAACCCTTAACTAAGAAAACCATGCAACCTTTAAGCTCCACCATTCTTATATTCTCAACCAAATATTACAGTGAGTTACAATGAATGTTGACCTTTGTCCACACCTAAGAATAATGAAGTCATCGTACACCATATTTTCATCAACCTTACATAATTCTCTAATTAAAGACATATAAAAATGATCATTTGAAGCATCTAGAATTAGTAACTACATCTAAAAATTATTGGCTAATATCTCAAGAATCTTTGGATTCATAACCTTTTTTCGACTATAGTCTATTTCCTTTCAACCAATAGTCTAAGTCAACTATAAATGTGCACCTAACTATGATTCCTTCAATTTCTCTAGTTGAATATCAATTTCCATTGGCTACTTAAATTCCCATCGACTTTGACAATGATAGATTCTTTTTCGACTTGACTATTAGCCTCTCAAATTTAACCTTGACTTGTTGTCCCTAGTCGTATTTCCAAACCATACCATCAACTAGCTAAACTACAATCAACTAATATTTCATTAAAGAGTGAAGCACCTTAACATTCTCCCACTTGTTGTCTTTGTTGCGTGAACTATTAATACCATACTTTTTAGTGAACGACAGATCCCATGCCCAACTCCTCTCTTCACCAAGAAAAATTACTAGCACTCACAGACTTCGTTAGAAATTATGCAACATTCTTCACCATGACTACTTTTACCAGCAACACCTTCCTACTTTCCACCATGTCTCTAATGAAATGATATAGTGCACCAATATGTTTTGCCTTTCAATGGTAAGTAGGGTTCTTTTCCAGGAATATTACACTTTAGTTTTCACTACCTATCCTTATTTCTTATTGAGCAAACCCAATCTCTAAAACACAGTTGTTGCAACAAAATTTCTTCCTTGTTTGCATGAGTGTCTACCACATATTCATCCTCCATAGTTGATAGTTACCTGACTAATTACCTCTTACTCTTCCAACTTATGGCTCCATTTTACATCTTGAACACATAACCTCTAGTAGACATTCTTATATCTAGATCACTAGCCCAATTTGTGGTAGTGTATTTGTTGCTATGGGGTACCAAAAGACACCTTTTTAGCAGTTGGTTGTTCCCTACAAAGAAATCACAGATAGAATTGGTTATTGTTAGTGGAAAAAAATGAGTAAACAAAGCATTTTAAATGGTTAAGACAATGTATACATAGAAACTAAAAACTAAGAAACAAACACATAGACAATGCTTGATGAAGCAAACAAGTCAACAAAGTAATGGAAAAGGGATCCCTTTATTAACTACTGAATGTAGAAGAGATACAAATGATGAATACTAAAACACTTGGAGGGAATTCTTTGAGCTATGGTTCTAAAAAATCCCCAATAAGGAGGTTCCTTTCCTCAATCTCTTTGCAAGCTTCTCCTCTCTCTCTCAAAGAAGCATCTAGACTCTCTCAATAGTGAAATCCTCTTCCCACTAGAATGTTGGATTGATGAGAAACAATTTGGCCATCATAAAAATGCTCTATTTCTTCTTCTCGACAATGGAATGCAGGATTTCTTGAGAGAAATTTTTCCAACATAACATTGCCTTGTTTTTGGTCCTCCAATGGCCTGTTTATATAGAATTTTGAATCCCTCTTCCCTCTCTTGGTCCATTAATGAGAAAATGACTTATGATTAGGACAATAGGATCCCTTGGGTGTTGCATGTCTCCAGGGAAACTCGAAATATGATATCCTTGACTATAACACGTCAGGGAATCTCATCTTCCAAGTGTGTGAAGTGGTCCTGGATTGTTGATTCGTACTTTTTCTTGACCACGCTACTATCGAAGGAAAACCTGCGTGGTCCCTAATTTCTACATTTGGGTAGGCTACGCGGATGAATTTTATACTTAAGACCTTTGCAGAATTTTTTTTTTGTTTTGTATTTCATGATGCCTTCAGCTAGAAAATCTTCACCTATAGACTTTTTTGGACAACTTTGGGCGTCATTTGGATTGTACAAATGTATGTATGATTTTCTGTGTTAACAGTTGCGACCTGATGTATGAGGTTAGGAGAAAACGTATAGCCAAAATACATCACATTTTTATTTTTTGACTGAGATTCTGATCAAATTCTTGAGGGAGAAAATAACTTGTTGTGGAGATGAGTAGGGAAAAAAACTTGACTGAGGATGAAAGATAATAATGCTCTGAGGGAATATTGTAAAAAAAGTGTTTATACGAGGCGGGCATGTCCCATGTTCATTATGATGACTAGTGACTATTTATTACAATCATACATGAAGTATTAATGTCAAGTCAACGTTGCGGTGACTAACATGCTAATGGATGATGATGATAATTGATGACGCCCTCAAGGGATATTCTGACAAATAGCCTGAAATAGGTGCCTCCATGCATCAAATAGTGAAGCATTGTTGAGTGAGGTGCTTATGGATGCATGGGTCTTCATCTCTGGGTACCTCCCATGCATAAAAAATTAAGCATTTTTAAACAAGGTTTTCAGCAATGCATGGGTCTTCGACTAAATGAGATAAATGCAATGGTCGCTACGTATGATACTAACCTAACATGAAAAATGTATACTGGTGTTGAATGTCAGGGATATCGATGACATCAATGGGAGATAGTGATTCCCACTGTGCCACCTGAGGATGTCCCTTAAGGGGGGAGAACCCAGGTATTTCTTCGATCCTGGAAGATGGGTGTTGAGGTCGACGGTAAAGAAGCACAAACCACCTAAAATGTTGATTTGGGGAATCAAGGTGCAGGATAAAGATGATTGTAATATGTTGGGTCAAAAAGGCATGATAATGAAAGCTGACAGTATGAATGGATACGGGGAATTTCACGAGTTTGGAGTTGCAATGTGAGTGGCGGAAGTCAAAATAATTCATATGGGGGGGAATTTCCCTCAAGTCGGTAGGGCATCCATAGTAGGTGTAAGCATGTTCTGACTGGTGTGATGAATGATCAACGTATGGTGTGGTGATTAGCAAGCTCCAACCTGGGGCGACTAGTGGCTACCGCCATGTACAAAACATGAAAATATGGATGGGAACCCTTTTCCTAAAAAATCTTTGTACACTTGCCAAAAGAATATAAAGGTGGTTTAGGATGTACATACACAGAGACGAGTGCCCCATGAAAATGGCGACCTCAGCAATGATGCAATTAGGGTTTTTTGTTGAGGGAGTGGACCCCATTGGTTGGTCTCATTGCGAGGTTGATGAGGCGGATAGAATGACACATATGGTCTACTATAATATGGATGGATTAGAGGCTCAGTGTAGCATGTGATGATGCATGCGGTTCAATCTGTTTGTGATCAAGGATGGCGACCCAGGAATAGGGGAGGTAAGAAAGGTGCAAAGAAGAGAAGTATGAGATTGATCTTCGATACATGTGTATAAAATGGCTCTCGGGCCTAGGGGAATGAACATGGATACCAATAGTGTGAAGGGGGATATGAACTGGGGTGATCCATGCAAGTGGGGCTCTATCGACCAATGTGGATGTTTACCATGTGTAGGTGGAAGGCGATGGTAAGCGTGGTTGAGATAGTGGACCCTACAGTTTATTTCAGAGAAATGATGGTTGGATATGCAAAGATTTGGGGGAAGCCTATCATGTTGAGTGGAGAATGATACCTTAACTTTTGATTTCCATCGAGGGAATGGACTAGATGTGAAGGTGTTGATATCTTGCAACTTCGAAAGCTAATACCCCAAGTGAAAACATCCATCTATAAAAATATGCAAACTGGAAAGAAGAGGGTACCAAAAACATAGGAAGGCACACCTGTTGGGTTCTTTGAACGAGTGAAGCTGACATTACTTTTCGCTAACTGGGTAGGCATCAAGCCATGTGTCAATATGGTGCTCCATTATGGTAGGACTGATGTGTGGCATCTAAGAGTAATCCCATGTAAAGATATCCCTATATTCTTGAAACAGGGCTTTGTATGAGGCCACCTCCTCTGGGAGGCATGCTTCCCCTGGCGAGATCTCTTTGACTATGCCAAGTTTGTTTGAAATATTGACATTAATGTCAGGTGAGATATTTTACATGTTCCCTTCCTCAAATGCATCTAGTGTTAAGATGGGGTTTTTATACCAATCTTCCTGACCTAGAGGTAGGAAGTCCTTTGTTTCTATTGTGCAGATGTTGTGACTTGGTGCCTTAGTAGGTGAGAATGTTTCCTTCAGTAAGAATAAAGAGTGGTGATTCATAGCTTTCCAAGGGAAATCTAGTTTCTTCATGGCTTCTAGAATATCTTCATCTGAGTGAAATAGATGGTCTACATGTATTAAATATTACTGGAGGTTGTGAGGATGGTATTAGGATATAGCGATGTTGGTTGACGAACAAGAAAATGACTCGATGGTCGTTGCTATAGAACCCAATGATGTTGACGATGCGCAAATGGGATGAGTCTGCATAGTCTATTGCGGTACCATCGGTGTGATTTGTTTAGCAGTGGGTGGGTGGGTTTTTGGTGGAGTCTCGTAATCCCATTTCGTGTCTATACGAGAATGTATTCCCCTACCATGTAAATGTCACAACTTGATGTATTATAATAACTTCCTCTAGGAGGATTATGATAGTTTTGTTGGGAGGGTTTATGGTTAGTATTTACCACTCCTTGATGGGGGAAAGGATTTTTCATTACTACAGTTTGTTGGTTTTTTCCCCCTTTCCCCCCAATATCTTTCATCCTATTCAACTCAAGGAGTTGAGGGAAATGATGGGTGTAATGACTGTATTCCCTGCAAATGGCACAAGCATGATTAGTCTGTAGATTGGGGTTCTTATTTTTCCTATGTGGGTTATTATTGGTTTGTCCTTGAATTGGGTTCTGTTTGGGGTTGTCCCAAGCTGGTGTCTGTGAGGGTTGTTGTTGATTATTTCCCCCCCATCCAGGCTCTACCTTTGGCTTGTTATTTCCTTTATTCTTAGCGATGTTTGGTGGATTAGCCATGTTTGGTTATTGAAATGATAGTTGTTGTTGAGGGAGAGAAGGTTTCACAAAACTAACCCCTGCATTAGTTTGTGTCAGTGGGTTATTTTGTTGAGGTGTTGGAAAAGGGAAACATGGGTTCCCCTGTCCTTGGTTAGCATATGTGTTTTGGGAAGTGGAAATTGCTTTTGCAGTCCTAAGGGGATATGCATTTACCTATGTGATAGGATATCGGCTACCCTTTGTGGGGAGATATTGGCTACCCTGTGTGGGAGGGTATGGGCCAACCTGCATAGCAGGGTTCTACAGAGGGGTAGGTTGACTAAGATAATATCTTATGTTTTGTGGTGGAGGTGTTGTAAGCGTGGCACCAAATGGTTGGTCATTGTATGTATTTCTAGAGTACTGGAAGTTTTTTCCTGGTTGATTTTGGATTATGGTCCCAATCAACCCATTTACAACACTAGATGTGCCTAGTAGCTCGAGTTTAAAATTTTCCAAGCAGGGTGCATCTGGAAGGACATGGTAGAGGCATCCAGGTTGTGTGTATATGAGCTCTAATTGTTGATATTTGCTAATAGCCTCTTCCTCATTTTGTTAGGAATAATTCACCACATCTTTTGAGATTTCTGATGTGAGAGATCTTAGAAAAAAGTCGAGGAGGAGTTTGGCCTCCATATGAGCTTTGCACAAAATACATCATTTTCACCATTCATGGATGTGGTCTGATATGTGCGTAGAAGATGTTTTCTTGAAACAGGTTAGGAGTTCCAGTCCCGAGTCTTGGAAGATGGGAGATATAAGAATGTGAGGAATGTTGTGGCGAGAGAACCAAATTTCCCATGTGACCCTGAGGATTTTCCTATGTACCATTTTTTTACAGGCCCTAGTATGAGGGTGTGTTGAAACAGTCGCAGGTGAATAGTGTCTTATGTGATATTGTTGGATGAAACCTTAAGGTGAAAGTTCATAACATGGTTTTCCATATCTTCTCCTTGTTTCCCTTCAAATTTTAGAACATTCGAAAGTAGATTGGTTGGCATGGGTGGAAATTTTGGCCATGTGCAATAGGGTCATTGGTTAACTGACTTAAATCGAGAAGATTTAAGGAAGCTAAAAATGGGACTTGGAAGTTTTTTGTCATCGAAAAACTATTTTGAACAACTATATGTAAAGGGGTTCCCTGCGGGGAAGTTTGAGAGGGGTACCCTGGTGGGTACCACATGGACTCTCTAGAAGGGTGGTGTGTGCAATTCCCTAAGGGGTAGTATGATGGGTCGCTTGAGGGATAGCATGTGGAGTCCCTTGAGGGGTAGTGAAAGGAGTATTTTAATGAGCACGAGTCACAACCAAACTTGCACCGATAAAGGATGATCCCATAATAGTGGTTGTGTGGTGTCTTCTACGCCTAAATGGAAAGAGACCTGGGACACCTCCCAGAAATGGGGGAGGGGGGTTTGGAAACATCTACAGCAATGGGGATTCATGGGGTCCCTACGGTTTCGAGTAGAGTGTGTGTCACTTCATGTGATGAGGGAAGGAGATAAGTATCAAAGCAAGTAAATCACATACATAAAACAAACCGAAAAATAAAATGATTACTTTCCCTTTAACTTATGTTATGTGATCAATCAAACAAAAAATGGTTTTCATTTATTTTTTGTGTATGATAAAAGATCCTATGAAGACCTAAGAACAGGCGATGCTTTCCAACAGCTGAAGAATCAACCAAGGTAACGGATGAGGCTTTAGTGATGACTTCACCTCCACCTATATGGAAAGGATGCCCTAATATTTTCCACTAAGATACCTTCATCCCATGGGAGTAGTTGATTATTTAGCTTCTTATTAGAATATAAAGGTGGTTTAGGATGTACATACATGGAGACGAGTGCCCCATGAAAATGGCGACCTCAGCAATGATGCAGGTAGGGTTTTTTGTTGAGGGAGTGGACCCCATTGGTTGGTCTCGTTGCGAGGTTGATGACACGGATAGAATGACACATATGGTCTACTATAATATGGATGGATTATAGGCTCAGTGTAGCATGTGATGATGCATGTGGTTCAATCTGCTTGTGATCAAGGATGGCAGCCCAGGAATAGGGGAGGTAAGAAAGGTGCAAAGAAGAGAAGTATGAGATTGATCTTCGATACATGTGTATAAAATGGCTCTTGGGCCTAGGGGAATGAACATGGATACCAATAGTGTGAAGGGGGATATGAACTGGGGTGATCCATGCAAGTGGGGCTCTATCAACCAATGTGGACGTTTACCATGTGTAGGTGGAAGGCGATGGTAAGCGTGGTTGAGATAGTGGACCCTACAGTTTATTTCAGAGAAATGATGGTTGGATATGCAAAGATTTGGAGGAAGCCTATCGTGTTGAGTGGAGAATGATACCTTAACTTTTGATTTCCATTGAGGGAATGGACTAGTTGTGAAGGGGTTGATATATTGCAACTTCTAAAGCTAATACCCCAAGTGAAAACATCCATATATAAAAATATGAAAACTGGAAAGAAGAGTGTACCAAAAACATAGGAAGGCACACCTGATGGGTTCTTTGAACGAGTGAAGCTGACATTACTTTTCGCTAACTGGGTAGGCATCAAGCCATGTGTCAATATGGTGATCCATTATGGTAGGACTGATGTGTGGCATCTAAGAGTAATCCCATGTAAATATATCCCTATATTCTTGAAACAGGGTTTTGTATGAGGCCACCTCCGCTGGGGGGCATGCTTCCCCTGGAGAGATCTCTTTGACTATGCCAGGTTTGTTTGAAATATTGACATTAATTTTAGGTGAGATATTTTACATGTTCCCTTCCTCAAATGCATCTAGTGTTACGATGGGGTTTTTATACCAATCTTCCTGGCCTGGAGGTAGGAAGTCCTTTGTTTCTATTGTGCAGATGTTGTGACTTGGTGCCTCAGTAGGTGAGAATGTTTCCTTCAGTAAGAATAAAGAGCGGTGATGCATAGCTTTCCAAGGGAAATCTAGTTTCTTCATGGCTTCTAGAATATCTTCATCTGAGTGAAATAGATGATCTACATGTATTAAATATTGCTGGAGATTGTGAGGATGGTATTAGGATATAGCGATATCGGTTGACGAACAAGAAAATGACAATTCACTAAAGGCTACCAATCACCTAGGAAAAGAAAATTACAATGGTTTTTTGTGCTCTTTGTAAACTGCATGGGTTTTCCTGTGCACAGACGTGCATGTGCATCTGTCTGAATAAAACTCATGCGGACGACAAAAAAGAGTGAACAGTCAAACTTCCTGCCCGAAAACAGGTCCAGAAGGTCCTGCAAAAATTCCAGAGAGGTGATGAACGCACCAAGTAGTGATAATGTAGAGAGGAAGTCCTGCAAAAATAGTCGTTAGAGTAAAGAAATGAAACTAGTGGAGTCGCCAAATCTGTGGTAGTGTACTTGTTACTATGGGGTACCAAAAAACACCTTCTTAGCAATTGGTTGTTCCCTACAAAGAAATCATAGATAGAATTGGTTTTTGTTAGTGGACAAACATGAGTAAACAAAGCACTATAAATGGTTAAGACAATGCATACATCGACAGAAACTGAAAACTAAGAAACAAACACATAGAAAATGCTTGAAGCAAACAAGTCAACAAAGTCATGGAAAAGAGCTCCCTTTATTTAATATTGAATGTATAAGAGATACAAATGATGAATACTAAAACACTTGGAGGGAATTCTTTGAGCTATGGTTCTAAAAAATCCCCGACAAGGAGGTTCCTTTCCTCAATCTCTTTGCAATCTTCTCCTCTCTCTCAATGAAGTATGAAGACTCTCTTAATGGTGAAATCCCCTTCCCACTAGAATGTTAGATTGTTGAGAGATAATTTGGACAGCATAACAATGCTCTACTTCTTCTTCTCAACAATGGAATGCAGGATTACTTGAGAGAAAAAATTTCCAACATAACATTGCCTTGTTTTTGGTCTTCAAATGGCCTGTTTATATAGAATTTTGAATCCCTCTTCCCTCTTTTGGTCCATTAATGAGAAAATAACTTATGAGTAGGATAAGAGGATCCTTTGGGGGATGCATATCTCCAGGGTGACTCAAATTCAGTTTCCCTTTACTGGAACATGTCTTGGAAACCCATCTTCCAAGTGTCTGAACTGGTCATGAATTGTTGATTCAGAATTTTGCTTGACCACACGGCTATAGAAGGAAACATTGTGTGGTCACTAATTTCTACCTTTGGGTAGGTCGCATGGACGAATTTTATACTTAATACCTTTGGAGAATTTTTTAGTTTTGTATTTCATGATGTCTTCAGCTCGAAAAGTTTCACTTGTACATTTTTCTAGACGAATTTGGACGTCATCTAGGTTTTGCAAATGTGTGTATGATTTTTCTGTGTTAACACAATCGGCATCAACAAATCCTTGTAAATTTTATCCATTATCGTCTTCAATTTCTTCATGGTAGTATATTTCATGATCACTTGTTCCACTCAAATACCCAAGTACTCTTTTGATAGGAGATTAGTTCTCTTTTCTAGGTGTTTTCATCTATCTACTCAATAATGCCACTACATGAACTATGTCCAGTTGAGTGCAAACTGTTGTATACATCAAAATACTTACAACACTTGCCTCTATTTATTTATTCTTGTGTCTTTGGACATTATTTAGTAGAAAGCACCTCAATTATCACTAGGGAAGAACAACATCATAGGCGAAAGACTAGAGAAGCTCTTGAGATTATCAAGCACCCGCATAATCTCAATAGAGACAACGGTATGGAGATTAGTGGAAACTAGCTTCCCCTAATCAGAGAAATCAAGGTCACCGATACTTCTCAGGTCTAGCATTATGTGGTAAAATTACCTATCGCCCCGCCCCTCTTTCAAATCTTAGTAAGTTAGTAACCCCGCTATATTAATCTAAGTAAAATAATAATAATAATAAACTCATAATTAATCATTTACAATAGTAATTATGATAATAACTAATACTATTATCATTAACTATTATTATAAATCATGATTATTAA
>APFE031684522.1:131320-175633 GCA_000404065.3 Pinus taeda
GCTAGAAGTCGTAAGAAAAACAGTCGTTGCTACAAACCCTAACATTTCAGAATAATCTACTATTGAACCTCCTGAAGTTGAATCTCTGATTCACAAACTTCAACGATTTTCTATATCTCCTCAAAGATCTGATAAATCACAAGGCAGCATGACTTCGCAATACAACCCTACTCATCCTCTTACCAGATTAAAGAGCGAAAAGTTTGGCGTTCAACCAACTGAATTACCTCTACCCACAAGGAAGAGAGCAAGGAAATCACCTAAAGGGTCCGATAGCAAGACTCTTTCATCATCATCATCCATCTCAACTTCTCCACCGCGAAGTCAACCATCCACTCCTCCACTTCAAATCATTGTCCATCAGTCCACCAGTACTTCCACATCTCCTTCTCAATCATCTGGAGTCGTAATATCCTCATCTTCTCAACCGTAGAGATCATTTTCTGCACTTTCCTCTGTTAGTAGTTCATCAATGGCCCAATCTCCATGGAATAACCCAGGGGCAGTCTTAATGCCTACACCCTTGAGTCAGCTACCAGCCCATCCTGAAAAATGGCTGCCTAAGTTTAATCCTGAAGCAGGCATGCTAGCGGAAGAACATATAAATAATTTATGATATCCATTAATCTCAATGGAGTTACCAACGAAGACGTTGTTGTTCGACTTTTTCCTTATACTCTTCAAGGAACAGCCAGATCATGGTATTTTTCATTACCATCTAGATCTATCACTAGTTGGGATATCTTCCAAGAACAATTCCTTATTAAGTTTGGTGATGATAGGTCTATGGTGACATTGATCAACAACATGTCTAACCTTAGGGCCGAGTCAAAAGAACCTATCAAAGATTTCAATTCGCGTTTCAATAAACTGTTAAACAAAATTCCTACTGCTTCCAAGCCTAGTGAAGAAGTTCGAAGTGAATGGTACATCACTGCTTTACCATCAAACATAGCAATCTTTGTTGACAGGGCTAACAAAACAACTTTCATAGAGAATATGAAAGAAGCAATAGCAATAGAGAAACGTATTATTGCCCCGGAAAAGAAAAACACGATAGAAGAACGAAAATCCAAGAAGGTTACTTTCAAGGAAGATCCCAAGAAAAAGCAATCGAAAGATCCATTTGATTTAGAAGGATTGCAAAAAGTTTTGAAGACCATGTCTAACGAAATGGTCGACATTAAGCAACAAGTGGCAGAAACTTCTTCTAAAAAGCCGTATAGACCTTTTAAAAGAAACCTGCCAACTGATTCAAAGCCCCAAAATGCTATTACAAGTGTTGAATCAGAAGAAGAAGAAGAGGAAATCGCTATTGAAGAACATACCGACGAAGAAGAAGTTGTATAGTTACAAGGTATGTGGGATTTCATCCTCCCGTTGAAGAGGATCAAGAGGCATTCCCGATTAGCACTCGAAGTAGAAATCAACTTGATTCTCCTCAACCTACCCCTAAGCCAAAGAGCGCAAGCTCGATGACTAAGGATAAAGTCGCAACTAAGAAAATGACACCTAAAGCGACTCAAACCACCCCAGTCCTAACAGATTCATCAAATCCATCTAAAACACTGATTGTTTCAGATGAAATGGAGTATAATATCATAGAAGACATGAAAAAGACTAGGGCCAATATCACTTTTTACGAATTGAGCAAGTTAAAACACCAGCAAAAGATACTCTTGAAAGAGTTACATGTTGTACCAGTTGCACCTTTGCCCGCCGCTGTAATTTCTCAAGATTCCCACGACATGGGAAGACCTCCAACTAATGTGATCAATAAATTTTACCCAAATGACATCTCCCTAATTGGAGGAAGATCGAGATCTCATACTCCCCCATTTCTTCTTACTTATGAAATTTTCAATAAAAAAATTGCATAATTGCTTAGTAGATTCTGGAGATTCATCGAATATTACCAAAGTCAATATGTGCAAAATTGAACGTTCAACCGCAAAAATCTGTCGTGCGCATAGTTCGCTAGATCGATCGCAAGTCGAAGTGGTTGGCGAATTAAATCAAGTTACCATAAGGTTGTCATCCAACCCAAAGGTATGTCAAGTTATCGACATTTTAGTTGCTGATATTCCGGAATTTTATGGCTTAATTCT
The DNA here is from genome assembly GCA_000404065.3 of Pinus taeda. Taxonomy (NCBI): domain Eukaryota; kingdom Viridiplantae; phylum Streptophyta; class Pinopsida; order Pinales; family Pinaceae; genus Pinus; species Pinus taeda. Next base: position 133,429 of record APFE031684522.1, read on the forward strand.
TAGCAAAGATTGGTCAAAAAAACTTCATGGATACTTTGCAACTGACTGATCGCACATGTGGCTCCCTTACAATGGTAAACCAAATCAAATAAAAGTTGAGCGAGAAAGACATCAGGAATTCATAGTAACAGAACTGGAAGGAGAGAATGAACCAATAGCATACAGCAATAACATTATTGGCAACTACTCAGTAGATTCTTTTCTAGGAAATTTTAATGCTTATACTTCACCTTACTTAGAACATTATGTTTTATCTCAAGTAGAAAATTTCTCTCAAACAGATAGTTCTAAATGTATTAATTTTATAGATAGTCCTGTAAATAAATCTTTATTTTGGAAGCTATTTTTTGACGGTTCTAAATCTAACGAAGGAGTAGGAGCAGGATGCGTGTTAATCAGTCCAGAGGGAAATAAAACTATGCTAACTTGTAGACTCAAATTTGATTGCACCAACAATACCACGGAATATGAGGCTTTAGTCCAAGGGTTATATAAAGCAATCGGGTTAGACGTCAAATACCTTCAAGTTTTCGGAGATTCTGAAATTGTAATGAGACAAGTACGTAGTACTATACATTATTTATCAGGTCATTTAAAACATTACCAATCTTTAGTTCAAGATCTGACTGAACACTTTATAGCATTTAATATTTCGTCAATTCCCAGAATCCAGAATGCTAGTGCAGACCTCTTGGCCAACGTAGCTTCCAAGCTCATTCCTTCAGAAGATTTAAGCCCTGATCGATTTTCAATTGAATTAATTTTTAGACCCTCGATTCCTGATAACATTACCAATTGGAGGATTTTCAATGACGATCCTAATATTGTGAGTTTCCTCGCATCTGAAGGATCCTACACCAATCAAATAATTGACAAAGACCAACATGACCAACAATTGCAACAATATAGCACTAATAATGCTATACCTAAGTCAGTGGTCAAGTTAGAAAACCTTTATGGTTTGAAAGATCGGTTTAAAAGATCTACCAATTCAAAACTCCAAAGTTCAACCTTGAACTACGAATTAGTAAATCTAGGAACTGATACCAAACCACAAAATATCAACCTAGGCCTTGGTCTAGCTCCTGAAGAAAAATTATCATATATTTGTCTCTTGAGACAATAAAAAAGTGTCTTTGCTTGGAATTACAATGAACTCAAAACATATGACACCTCCATCATCCAACATACTATTCCAATGATAGACGATGAAAAACATGTCCAACAGAAGTTTAGAAAGATCCATCCCAACCTAGAAAACCAGATCAAATCTGAACTCAATAAGTTATTGAAAGCCAAAATAATTTTTCTCGTTCGACACTCCAAATGGGTTTCCAATATGGTTCCTGTTATAAAGAAGAATGGAGACATCAGAATATGTATTGACTTTCGAAATCTTAATAAAGCCTGCCAAAAGGATAATTTTCCTTTGCCTCCCATGGAACAAATATTACAGGCAGTTGCGGGATCAGAATTAATGTCATTCTTGGATGGATTCTCAGGGTACAATCAGGTGTTGGTACATCCCGATGATCAATTGAAAACCACATTCAGAACTAAATGGGGCACATATGCATATCAAAAGATGCCATTTGGTCTGATCAATGTTGGTGCCACATTTCAGAGAGCCATGGACATCGCGTTCAAAGGTTTAGTTAACAAATCAGTGGTAATATATTTGGATGATATAACTGTATCTTCCAAGAAACGAAGCAATCATCTTAAATATTTAAAACAAATCTTCCAACGTTGTCAAAGGTATGGAATTTCACTTAACCCAAAAAAATCTTTTTTCGCGTTAAGTGAAGGAAAACTTCTCGGATTCATAGTGTCAAAATCTGGAATTAACATTGATCCTGACAGAATCAAGGAGATTTCTAAAATACCTCTACCTCACAACAAGAAATCCATGCAATCTTTTCTTGGCCAGATTAACTTTGTAAAGAGATTCGTTCCAGATTTTTCAAGAATCGTGTTTTCTTTACAAGCAATGATTAAAAAGAACTCAAACTTTAAATGGGGCCAAGACGAATATGAGGCATTCAATTTAATCAAACAAGCAATTGTCAATGCTCCATCTTTAGAAACTCCAAATTTTTCTGATCCTTTTAATTTATACACATTTGCCTCTGATACATCATATGTTGTGATACTCACTCAAGAAAACCAAGAAAGAGCAGAAGCCATGATTGCTTTTTTCATTTCAAATTTACAGGGGGTTGAGTTAAATTATTCAGATGTGGAGAAACAAGCTTACGCTGTTTTCAAAGCAATTAAATATTTCAAACCCTTTCTACTCAAAACCCATACGAAAATCATAGTACCATTTCCAACAGTAAGAAATCTTTTAGTACAAAAAGATGTGGGTGAGAAAAGAGCCAATTGGGTTACTGTCTTACAGGAATACGATGTAGAAATCAAACCAGCAAGTATTGTAAAAGGTCAAGGCTTTTGCAAAATGTTGGCCAGAGCATCGCTTATGTCTGAAATTCCATATGCAGAGATACAAATGTATGAGGTAAGCCTAAACGATGTTGAGTCATTATACGTTGATATCGTTTATTATTTAAAGAATGGATATGCTCCTTTAAACCTCGATCATACTAAGAAAAGAGCTCTAAGACTGAAAGCCAAACAATATCAACTCGTGAACGATGTTCTTTTTAGAATAAATTATGATTCTGCTCTCCTTAGATGTCTTGAGAAATCTGAAGCTGAAAAAGTCTTGCAGGAACTCCATGATGGGCCAGCAGGAGGACACTACGTTGGAGACGCTACTGCACATAAAATCTTACGCGCAGGCTATTACTGGCCCACATTATTCAAAGACTCACATAACTACGTGAGAAAATGTCAAGTCTATCAAACCGCTGCGGGGAGACAAAAGAAACCATCCTTTCCACTACAATCGGTCAACATTGAGCAGCCTTTTGATTAATGGGGATTGGACATAATAGGTGAGATCGTTCCTCACTCTTCTAAACAGCATAGATATATCCTTACAGCAACAGATTACTTTACTAAATGGGTAGAAGCAGTTCCACTCAAGACGGCTAATGCAGTTAATATCATCGAGTTCATAGACCAGATCATAATCACCAGGTTTGGGTTGCCTTCTGCTTTAATGTTTAACAATGCATCATATTTGTCCGGTAATGCAATGACTGAATTTGCACTCAAAAGGGGTTTTAAGCTTAAATATTATGCCAATTACTGTCCACATGGGAATGGAATAGCTGAATCTACAAATAAAAATTTAATCAGAATTATTAAGCGAACCATTGACCAAAATCATAAAAATTGGCACAAATCTTTAATATATGCCTTATGGGCAGATCAAATAACACAAAAAGCCTCTATCGGAACTTCTCCCTTTAATTTAGTTTATGGGAAAGAAGTGGTTCTTCCGACTCATTTAGCACTTCCCTCTTTAGCCTTAGTTCAATATATTGATGAAGCACCAACTTCTTCCTTACAACTAAGGTAGCTGGAAATAATTAAGTTAGAGGAACAACGAGAACAAGCCGAAATAACTCACGCTCATCATCAAGCATTAGTAAAAGCCTCTTTTGATTCAAACATGATATCCAGAAAAGATTTTCAGATGGGAGATCTAGTTTTAAAATGGGACAAGGCTCATGAGGAAAAAGGGAAACATACAAAATTTCAACGAATGTGGCTTGGCCCTTTTCAAATCATAGAAGTAATAGGTATGTCCACTTTTATTTTGCAAGATTTAACAGGAAAAAGAGATTCTTTACCTGTTAACGGACAGATCCTCAAGAAATATTTTCCATAGGAGATCTTTCTTCTAGTTTGTAGATTAGTTTTTATTTCCATAATAAAATTGGTTGTAAATGGTTACATTTGGAATTCACGAAAAAGACACAAATCCTCTTTTAGATTTTGTTTTTTCACTTGTATAAATAGAATTCTTTTAGAAAACTGATCCTTAGTATTGAAAGATACAGTTAAAAAGTCTAGACCTAGAAATGATACTAGTTTCAACTTTGTAAATTTAGATAAAAAAAACAACCTTTATTGGGAAATTGTTTTATATCAGTCTAATGAAAGGTATCAATAACAAAATGAAGATTCTCTGTAGAAAAGCTCTTTCCAAAAACTCTACCATTGTCGTCCAGAGCTATCTTAAGGAAACAATGACTTCCTCCCCACCTAGGAAACTACTACGATCAAAGAATGATCCAATGATACACTTCAACTTAAAGAGTAAGAGGTCTCATCACGAGCTAGCTTATCATGATCATAGATATTATAGCTTGCTGACTTTGCCAATACTGCATACCACAACAGGGCAATGACTCAAGATTATTGCAATCAAAAGACAAGGGGTCTCATCACGAGCCAGCTTGTTCAACAAAGTTATAAATCAAGTGAATGACTGTGTCATAAATTGGCTATCAAACCAAGACATTGTTCTTTAAGGGTAAAAAAGAAAATGAAAGCAAAAATTGTGGATATGGATTTCTCTTTGAAAATTGTATATTTCTCTAGGATACAGTATCATTGCTGGGTAATAGGTAACCCTGTCGGGGCTATGAACGCGTGCTGGCAGCAGAGGCTCTACCTACGACAAATGAGCATATTCAAAATTGATTTACAGAGAAGACTTTATTTTTATCTTTATAAACCAAGTAATGACTGATGTAAATACAAGGACTAGCTTGAGGGAGTTGAAAATAGAAGAAACAAAATATCATTGATAGGAAAAAGCATAATGTACTTTGTCTTTCTATAATAAAGTTTAATTTTCTGGAAAATTTTCTGTTTTGGAAGTTTAGAAAATTCAAAAGAAAAGCGGAGATAACTGGTTCTTCCAAGCGAATCGCCAATTGCTGTGGCCAGCAACAACCCCCCATTTTATTTAGTGTTATTATTAATACTAGATAAGTGGGGACCCTTAGTCAAAAATGTAAAAAAATTAATTAGTGCTTGTATTTCCTTTTTAATAAAACTTTCCATCGTAAACTTAGGAAAATATCCTTGAAAAAATCTTTAAAAGCTTAAGTTTTACGATAAGGTAAGTTAAAATCATTCCTTAAGAAAAATTGCATCGCAAAAATGATAATAGGATACCTCCTTACAAGCCAAATTCTAATATCACGAGATCACGATGCGAGACTACATATTGAAAAACATATATCGCATCGCATGCATCAAAGACCGCTTACGCTAAAAAATCTTAAACGCCGATATGCAATGGCGCATATCGCAAAATCGCATCTCGCAGAAAACACTTTAACAGAAAATTGTCATATGTCATGCTCTTGTGATATTGCGATAGAACGACAGAGCGATATTGCGATAGAACGACAGAGCGATATTGCGATAGAACGACAGAGCGATATTGCGATAGAACAGCGGAATGATATCGTAAAAACGCGATACAGCGATCTGCGATATTGCGAAGCAAATCGCAAAATTGCTTCATCGTGAATCTTTCCGGCTTGTTATTCGAGAAAACTTTTTCCATGAACCGAGACCTGGTTATGCGCTTTAATGCTAATTAATGAGTTAGTTGCCAGTTGTTAATGAAATGTGGTTTTGTGCTTATCAAAGAGTCAGTTCACATAAGGTGGTATAATTTTTATGTCTTCGACATTTAAAACCTTTCCCATCACCTTTCCTTATCATTACTCTCACCTCACTTGTAAACTACAGGAACGAAGAACAAAGAACTATACAAAGCAGTACACAGGATATCATGGAGAAGAAAGGCAAAGCTCCGAGCTCTGAAGACAAAGAAATGACACCCTTGTATACAAACACTGCCTGTAATAGAGACGCTAGTATTACTACCTGGGAAGGCATGTATAATCTACTTGAAGAAGAGAATCCCAAGGTGATGCAGGTTACGACTTCTGTAGGTTCACAGGGGTCTTCTGAAGCATCAGTTGCAGATTTAGCTTGTTCATTCTTGCACCGGATAGCGACAAGGCCCAAAATTCTCCCCTACACAGATATGATTAAATGGGTACTGGACAGTGCGGACATAAAAAACAGACAATGTAAGACTCCGGGTCAAGAACTTACGGAATTATTATTTTCACAAAATTTGAGCTTTACATCCACTAAAAGAAAGCGCACAAGAGGTGAAAATCGCACCAAGGAAGCCCAGATCAAGAAACGGAGGCAGTTTTCGATGCGCGATTAGAGCCTAGCGCTAATCGCGCATCGCTGGGTAAAACTTCTTGAAATGGAAAGCCTCTAATTGCTCAATTACCTGTAAGCCCATAAATTCGGAAAAAAGAACGCTAGAGACAGACTGAGAAGGCTCAAGAAAAGGCAAAATCAATCAAAATATTAGTTAAGTTGAATTGGGATTCTTACTGGGCGTATTTGGTAAAACCACACAGCCAGTGTATGGCTCTCAAATGCATCATCAATTCTGCCGAAAAGATGGCGCCAGCTCTTGCTGATTCCGTTTTCGCAGGACAATTGAAGTCTGAAGTCAACCAGCCGACCCTACTCAAGCAAATGCTCAATGCTTGCGATTTCAAGGATCATATACAAAAGTAGTTATTTGTTAAGTTTAAATTCAATATTAGTATTAATTTTGCTTTACTTTTGCCTAGAAAAAGGACGGTCATTTAAACCGTACCCTACATTTTTGTAATAAGTTATTTTTAGATTTAGTTAGTAGTATTTAAACCCTTCTCATGCATTTAGAGAAGGGTCCAGAAATTTATCAAAAACTTGTCCTTAGAACATGCACTTTTGCACCCTCCGAGGAGGTTTTGATGAATGAATGGAACAGGATTTATTGATATCTGCATTTAATATCTGCTACTGATGTTGCACTTCTATACTCTTAGTGGATGTTGGATTAAAAAGAGATAAATCATTATCGCTTGAAGCTCATGAGTAGAACTAGTTATAAATGGTACTTTTATCTCTTAACTATTTCTGCCTCTGTGTTAAAGTGATATTCATGTTCAGTTGTTTATATATTAATGCATGAATACCTGAGTTATCATTTGGCACTTTTGTACGGTGATAGCTATTTATTTATGCTTAATGTATGAGTAGCTTATTATGCGATATGTTTTTCGCAACTGTTTCATCTAACTTCTTATACGAAGTGGTTTATCTATATTGAATTCTTTTCTCATAACAGTTGAATGATCTTTATTACCGATTGTTATCTGCAATCTTTTTAGATCGCATAACAGAAGGATTACACCCCGGGTTAGTGTAGACTTAGATATTTCTGTTTATTAGAATACAATTGCATATCATTAGATTAGAGTTAGAATTAGAGCATCTCACTTAGGAAATTTTAGAAAGGAAATATCAATTCTTCACACACACACATAAATTGGGAAACTGGTCCCATATCCCCAGTCCTACCCACTATACCAAACAGAAAAGGAGCTGCCAACCAAGGTCCGGACTGGGTGGGTATCCCCCTTGTTGTAGACCCGATTTTTGGGGCTTCAACAGAACCTTAATAATATAAAATAAACAATGGCACACCATAAATAATTACATAGCACACAAATATTTTACCCTAGAAACCCTTAACTCGGAAAACTACCTAACCTTTGAGCTCCACCGCTCTTATATTCTCAATTGAATATTACAACCAGTTATAATGAATGTTGACCTTAGTCCACACCTAAGACTACCACATTCATCATACATCATCTCTATCATCAACCTTACATCATCTTCTACTTAAAGGCATAGAAAAAACCCTAATTTGAAGCATCTTAAATTAATACAGGTGGTTAAAATTTATTGGTTAAGATCTTTGGAATCTTGGGATTCATAACCATTTCCTGGCTATAATCAATTTCCTTTCGACCACCATCTAACCTCGGGTCAACCACAAGTATAATTCAGTTATATGCATGCACTCTATTGTGATTACTTTGATTGCTCCATACGACTATTAGATTTTGTTGGTTTCTCAACTTCCCATCGACTTTAATTGAGGTAACTACTCTTATGACTTTCCTATTGACCTCTTGACTCAACCATCGATTTGTTGTCCCTAGTTATGTTTATTGTCCATACCATTGGCTAGATAAACTCCAGTCGACTAACATTTCTTGCAAACAGTACAACACCTCAATAAGCTTCTCCACCACCTCCAGCTAGTTGAGTTGGTTTTAGTCAATTATCTCTTAGACTAAAAAAAAATGGTTTCATACTTGAAATCCCACTCTAACTCGTGCAAGGGATATTGTATTGTGATTATATAGATGAAGGAAAACATATGTAATAAAGGATTGGGAAATTTTGTAATGGGGGTCACCCATAAGATAATTTTGTAAGAACTATTTACGTTGAATTCTAAATGTCTAAAAACCATTCCTAGCTAAGGCTTGGAAAGGAGGTTTGCGTATATTTGGACTACTATGTGTATAGTGGTTAACGATTCCTAGATCATGTGCATCAATTTAGATACTAGTTACACTCCCTGTTTTCAAATAATCATTCTTTCGAATTGTGATTTCTATTGACATATGTATCAAGAATTTGCGTACTATTGAACTATTTTGTAAAGGTATTTGTTTCTTCTGCATATTAGAATCATCACTCTCTTATTTTATTAGTTTAGAATAGCTTAGTTATTTCCATTCAATGAAATTAATTTAGCCCTTCCTTTTCAATAGTTACTATAGTTTTTGAATGGGTTATCTTCTGGTAAATTTAGACTAACCTTGTTTGCTAAATTATACCATGTTTTGTTTTATAGCTTTCATAGTTTAGTATCCTGAAGGGATTTTTAGTTTATTTGTATTTATTTCAATTATTAAATCCCATATTGAGGACTCACTAGTGTGGTTCTAATCTGAGAAAGGACCTTGCCCATGGATCAAATCCCACATCCGAATTTCAAGTTTTTCCTAGAGGAGAGTAACATGCAGAGGCATCCAAATCTAGAGCATGTTGTAGCATCCATTGTCATTTAAATTTTATTTTCAGTTTTATCGCAAAAATGAAAAAAAAAATCAAATATTATGTTATAACGAAAATAAAAGAAATGCGGAAATTTGAAAGAAATGACTTATTTTATATTGTTAATGGCTTTTGAACGTGAGAAACCCGTGAGAAGATCTGAGTCGTTCACTTGGAAGGCAACAGAACTGATGGTAGTCGCGCAGTTAACAAGGGCGAGGTTTACTCCAAAATATGACGCGAGAAGTTATAAAATCGAGTTAAAACCTCAGTTGATCAAGGTCGTCTGCTTGAAGAATGCAAATCTGACGGTAATCGCATGGTTAACAAGGATGATATTTAATTCAAGTATCGGACGCAATGGTTTATAGAATGTGGTTTAATTCGTTAAATTCTGGACTAATCATAGTCGCTCATCAAGAAGGGACGAGATCCAACGGATATCATGTCAAAAAGTGCTTGGGTTTTATTATAAATTTCAGACCCGAGAAGTCTTTTAACTGCAGTTTTGTTTCCTATCGGGTTCATGGGGAAGGAAAAGGTATGTGGAAAATGTGGATGCAATAAGTTTATGTACCGGAGTCTAAATTCTTTTCAGTTCTGTGGTAAGTCATATTCCACGTAAATCAACCAATTTTGTTGTTTTAGCAGAATAACTAGAATTAGAGGCGAATGACAGAAACTCCAAAGGAACAGTGCTTGGTCGAGTTTCTTTGTGTTTCCACCAATCATAGAACTTCTGATATATATGTGGGCCATAATGGCTTCTTTGTGTTTCCGCCAATCAGAACATTTCCGATACATACGTGGGCCCATAACCCACAGCCACACACGGAATCTCGTAAAGATGCAGTTTCATTGTGTTAAAACGGTCTAGCTATTATCAGAACATTTACAGAGAAACTTCATCAGCAATCAAGACACAGATCTGAACAGTGAGCAACCATCATCACTTATATTCTAATTTCTATTACTTCCTGTTATTTTGTTTTCTTGAGAATGAGGTGTCTTTTACCCCCCAATGTAATTTTCTGTAATGACTTTTACTTTAGACAGTTAGGAGATAGTTAAGCAATTTGACAGTTTTGGTGATTATCAACTGTCACATGATGTATAAAAAGAGGAAAAATTATAGAAAAAAGTGTTCGAATTTTGAAGAACCTGGAGACTAGGTTACTGTATTTTTGATCAACTGTTGATTAATGAAAGAATCAAAAGTTTTCCACACATTGTTGGGTATGATTTTGTGACTTCTCATATGTCTTCTTTTCTTTAAGTATAGTAATGAAGTTGCAGGTCTTTGTTTACTAATGTGAATGAAGCTAAAATTCCTTAAATGAGCGCTCCTATACTTAAAACCCTTACTTCTACATTTCTTCTAAGTTACAGATAATAGTTTTTGTGTAAAGCATCATATTGTCTCTAACTTCCCAAAGTGTTATAGATAATATTTTCTGTGTAAAACAGCATATTGTCTCTAACTTCTCAAAGCATTATCCACTCAACATTCATATTCAGCAATCAAATATGGCATTCTGAGACTTTCATATCACCTAAGTATTAAAGGTTAAGAACCAGGTCTTTCAGGTCCTTCACTTGAAGATACATCATACAAATAAGTGACAATAATAATAAACATTAATATCTTAAGAACAATTTCTACACGGCCAAGGAATTGGTTTTTTAAGGGACAACATTAATTGGTGTTGCTGCCGGGGAGAGAAGTTAAAACACTTTTCCCTGGGTTTTTAATATTTCCTCTTGTTGTTCAGTGAGGAGGAAATATTTGGTTGTATTAAACAGAAAGCAATAACTTTGGCTTCAAAGAGGCCTCATACGAGGTCAAATACCTCACAGCAAAAAGTTCAAGCCCTTTCATACCCTGATAGGCTAGTTTCCAAGAGGGTTGGAAGGCCAAAAACTCCATTTACACCAAGTCCTACACCGTCTGCACCTGGCAGTAGTTCAACACATCTTTCATTCAATTATTCACCTTTTATTGACCAAGAGTCACCTTTTACATCCACTTCATTTCAAGAACCCAACTGTCAAGAACAGTATTTAGAGTCTGTTTCTTTCTCATTATTTGCTATAGTTATTCAACCTGAACCTATAACTACATTGCCACCTTCTCATACTCCATTTACTCCTCAAACATTCTACACCTGCCAGTACTCAAGGTTCAGTAAGTTCAGGAGCAAACATGGCAGCACCTGCATTTTTGTTGAATAGGTATGCACCTATTCAGTTGCCACAACAATTGAATCAAATGCCTCAAGAATACTTGAAGATTCTTCCTCGTTTCTCAAGGGAGGATGAACAAACAACAAAGAAGCATATAGCAGTGTTTTGTAATTTTTCAAAAAATCTCAATGTTGAACACTTGGATGTTGTTTTAAGACTTTTTGTGCAATCCTTGGATGGAGAAGCAAGGAAGTAGTTTAAAGGGCTTCCTAATAACTCTATTCCTACATGGGAAGAGATGGAGTGCCTGTTCACCCATAGATGGGGAGAGAAAAGAGACCATGGGTATTCACTCACAGAGTTTAATGCTATTAAGAAGAAATCTGATGAAAGTGTTGTAGAATTCATCAGAAGGTTCAATAAATTATACAATAATCTTCCAGTGGAGATTAATCCCCCTCCTGCTGGTGCAAAAATAACTTTTGCAGGGGCTTTTGAATCGGATTTTGGATTCACATTGAGGGAGAGAAGATCCACAACCCTTGATCAGATCCAAACTAATGCCTTAGAAATAGAAGCAAATTTAGTGGCTGCAGGTAAAGCACCAGAGACACAGCCTGGCCAAGATAAGGGAAAGGCTAAAGTGGAATCCTCTCAAAGTCAAACATTGGAGGATATGAATAATGTAATTAAAAATCTGTCTAATAAATTGATTAAATTAGAATTGGAGAGTAAGAATTCTCAGAGGCAAGCACAACAGAATATAAACTTTAATCCTCAATATAGAAGACAACCTCTGCAAATTTTGCAGAAGGAGAGAAAAGATCAAGATCAGGTTCAAGCACCACTTTACTTAGAGGCAGATCCTGATGAAGTACCAGAGCATTCCAAGGACCATGATGATCATATTTCTACATTGTATGCAGTAGATGAAGATGAACTAGGTGTTGAGGGAGAAGAATGAATATACTGAAACAGATGTTATTTATGATGAGAATGAAATTGATGAGTATAGGAAGTAGTTTTCTAATTTTATGCAGGCAAAATTACATAAGAAATATGACTTGAGATCAAGGAAAAGATCAAGAGTTCAAGAAAATGAAGGTGAGCAGCAAGTTTTAGCTCCCCTACAAAAGGCGACTCCGCAAGAAGCATAGCCTACAAAACAATTAAATAAAGGAAAGAAACAGCAAAATACAAATAGCAAGACTCCAAGACTTCAAGGTGAGTCTTCTCAAGATAGAAGTGAAAAAATTCCTTTAGAAAAACTTTTTTCCATTCCACAAGAGGTTTCAATGATGAAGAGAAGTGAAGATGAGAATGAAAGGAATATTAAACAGGTTCATGTGTTTAGTCTTAATAAAGAATTAGAAAAAATCAGAATTCAGGTGCCCCTCACAGAGTTGGTCAAAACAACAGTTTGTCAAAGAGAGATTATTGAGTTTATCAATCTAAAAGAGAATGTAAATATAAATGTCATTGTGAATCTACAAGAAGATAAACCAGTAGTGGTTTTTGGTCCACATGTGGAGGAGATAGATTCTTCAACATCTCCTTTCTACATTTCTTTATTAGTTCATGATTTCCTCTTGCATAATTGTATGTTTGATTCAAAAGCTTCACATAACCTTATGCCACTATCAGTGATGAAACAACTAAACCTACAAGTTACTAAACTTACAAAGACCTGTATTCTTTTGATTCAAATAAACTCAAGTGTCTAGGGGTCATTAAAGATATGGTGGTGTCACTAGCCTAGATCCCAGCTAGAAGCTTGGTAATGGATGTAGTGGTAGCAGATATCCCTGCTAGGTTTGGAATGTTGATATCTAGGTCATGGGGGGCTAAATTGGATGGTGTTTTGAAACTTGATTTTACTTATGTTGTCATACCAATTTTTGGTGGAGAAGAGAGGAGATTGTACAGAGAAACAAGATTTGTAAAAACAATCACAAAAAAACGGAGCAAACAATTCACCTGTATATAGCCAAGAGAAAGATGACTTTTCTTGTTTCATTCTACATGACAATGCAGAGTTGGCTGAAGATAACCAGAGGCATCTTACTTCAGCCAGTGTAAATACAGAGCTGTAAATAGAATGGGTGTGAAGTGCTTCTTTGATGGAGCATATTCTAAAGAAGGAACAGTTGTTAGTTTCCTTCTAATTACACCTGGAGGTAATATGATCCGTTTTTCTTTTAAATTGGAGTTTGAAGCAACAAATAATGTGGTAGAATATGAATCCTTGATCATTGCTCTGGAAATAGCAAAACAAATGGGATTCCAGACAATTTCTATTTTTGGAGACTCAGAGATGATTATTAAGCAAATTAAGAACCATTGTCAAACAAAACACCCTAGGCTTAGGGCATACAGAAACGAAGTGTGGGATTTGGTTGAGAACTTCTTTGAGGCTTTCAACATACAATTCATTCCAAGAGATGGAAATAGATTAGCAAACTCTTTGGTTGTGGTTGCCAATACTTTTAGGCCTCCTATGAATCCCAAAGCTAAGGTATGAAGTTGAAATGAGGCATAGGCCTTATGTTCCAGATAATATAAAACACTGGAAGATTTTTTAGGATGATCGGTGGATTAAGGAATTCTTGACTATGATTGAAGATTTTCAGGGCACGGAGATTGATCAGGATGAAGATGAAACAACAGAAAGTGCAGAAGTAAGTGGATTGAAAAATTCTATAGTTAATCAAAAAATTATTCAACTGAAAGATAATATTCTTCCAAGGGGGCTTGTCCCTCTTGAAAGACTTTTTAACTCCAATGATGTAGCTGTCAGTTCAGAGAAAATTCCACATGATGAGCAAATTCAAGATCACAATATTGGAACCCAGGAGGAGCCCAGGTTAGTCAAATTATTTAATGGGGTTCCACTTAATTATAAAGAGAGATATATTAAGCTTTTCAGGGACTATATTGATGTTTTTGCTTGGTCCTATAAGGATCTCAAAACATATGATGTAAGTATTATTCAGCACAAGATTCCCTTGAAAGAGGGGATTAAACCATTTAAGCATAAACTCAGGCAGATAAATCCTCTGCTTTTACCATTGATTGAGAAAGAAGTCAAAAAGATGCTTGATTCCAAGATAATAGTTCCACTCAGGTACTCTGACTGGGTGGCCAATTTAGTGCCTGTAAGGAAGAAAATTGGAGAAATAAGGCTATGTGTGGACTTTAGAAATCTCAATAGAGCTTCCTTAAAAGATAACTATTTGTTATCTAAAATGGATCATGTGTTGCAAAAGGTAACGGGATCATTCAGAATGTCAATGCTAGATGGGTTCTCTGGGTATAACCAAGTAGTTGTTGATAAAGAAGATCATAAAAAGACTGCATTCACAACTCCTTGGGGAACCTTTATGTATGCTCGAATGCCTTTTGGGTTGATGAATGCAGGTGCAACATTTCAGAGGGCAATGGACATTGCATTTGTGGGAGATAAGTTTGTAGTGATATACTTGGATGACATCATTGTTTTCTCTAAGTTTGATGAGGAGCGTCTGGATCATCTTAAAAAGACTTTTGAGAAATGTAGGAAATTTGGGCTTTCCTTGAATCCTATGAAGTCTATTTTTGCTCTAGAAGAGCGCAAACTGTTGGGGCACATTGTTTCTAGAGATGGAGTGAAGATATATCCAGCAAGGGTGCAAGATGTGTAGAAAATACCCCTTCCCAGGAGTAAGAAATACATTCAAAAAAATTTGGAAAAAATAAACTTTTAAAGGATATTTGTGTCCAATTATGTTGAAATTGTAAAAGAAATTACTAATATGTTGAAGAAGGAAAATGAAGTGCATTGTACCAAGGAAGCCAGAGAGTCATTCTCCAGGATTAAAGAATCATTACAAGCAACTCCAATGTTAATTAGCCCTGATTATCAAAAGCCTTTTCATGTTTTTTCATTTGCATCACCTAATTCACTAGTTGTTGTTTTGTTACAGAAAAATGATGAAGAAAAGGAGCAGCGAGTTGCTTTCTTTAGCAAGGTTCTCAGATATGCTGAATTAAAGTACAGTATTCTTGAAAAATAGGTATATGCTCTAATAAAAGCCCTTAAGGCCTTCAGGACTTATGTGTTGCAGTCACAGATCATTGCTTATGTGCCAAATACTGCAGTAAAGGATGTCTTAGTACAAAGTGATGTGGAAGGAAAAAGAGGGAAATGGATAGCCAAGATTCAAGAGTATGCCCTGGACATAAAGCCCACAAAGCTGGTGAAAGGGCAGGGATTAGCAAATATGCTGACAAAGTCAAATTTTCAGGCATTGGGAATCAACTTGCTAACACCTGCAAATGAGGAAATAATTGAAGATGGTGAAGAAAAATCAAATCCAAGTATGAAGATCAGATATAAGTTTTTATGTTCAGAATGGTACAAGCATATAGTCCATTATTTATTTTTTCTCTCTTGTCCTCAATCTTTGGATAGAACAAAATATAAAGCATTAAAGATCAAAGCACAGCCATATGTGATTATTGAGGGCAGATTGTATTGGAAGGATCCTGTGGGAATTTTATTGTTATGTTTAATAGAGGATGAATTTACAAAAACCATTAAAGATTGTCATGAGAAGTTATGTGGTGGACATTATAGTTGGAAGGTTACTACACATAAAATCCTCCAGGCAGGGTTTTATTAGCCCACCCTATTTGGTGATACATATAAGTTTTTCAGAAGCTGTCAGAAGTGTCAGCTTTTTGCTGAGAAGAAGAGGTTTTCTCCCTTGCCTTTGATCCCAGTCTTCATAGAGGAATCATTCAGACAATGGGGACTAGACTTTGTTGGAGAAATTAACCCACCTTCAAGTGGACAGCACAAGTGGGTTCTCACAGCGACTGATTATTTCACCAAGTAGGTAGAAGCTATACCTACTAAAAGGGCAAATGACCAGGTGGTGATGAAGTTCTTAGAGGAAAATATTTTCAACAGATTTGGATGCCCTGTCAAAATCATAACAGACAATGCTCAAGTGTTCAGTTCAAGTAAGTTTGTTGCTTTTTGTCAAAAGTATAATGTTATTTTATCTCATTCAACAGCTTATCATCCACAGGGAAATGGATTGGTTGAATCCACTAATGAAACATTGATGAAGATCCTTAAGAAAACTATTGCAGAGAATCAGAAAGACTGGGATTCAAAGTTAAAGTTTGCTCTATGGGTTGTTCGAGTGACTACAAGAAGGTCTACAGGAAAATCACCTTTTGAGTTAGTGTATGGAACTCAAGCTCTGTTCCCAAGTCAGTTTGTGAAGCGTGTAATTGCAATGATTCAGGAGGCAAAAGAAGAGCCCAATGCTCTGATAAGAAGAATGCATAAGGTAGTGGAGTTGAGTGAAAGCAGGGATAAGGTAAGAGATAATTTGATTATGTATCAATCAAAGATTAAGGGTATTTTTGACAGAAAGGCCAAATAAATTGATTTTAAAGTTGGAGACCTGGTATTAAGGTGGGATACTAGAAGAGAAGATAAGGGCAAACATGGCAAGTTTGATCCTCTATGGTATGGACCATTCATAATTATAGAATCAAGGGCAAATAATACATTATTCCTGGAGAATCTTTACGGTGAATATTTACAGTTGCCTGTCAATGGGCAGTACCTCAAACATTACTTCCAGTTCTGAAGCACAAGTATCTTGTCATTGTAGATACCGAAGTGAATTCATTGTACAAATTCCATAGAATTTAAATTGGCTAAGCAATATATGACTCCATGCCCGAGGGGAAGGCACTGATCTACGGTTCTGAGTGCTTCTGTGGCAAAAGCACTATCCCCAAGTGGAGCCAGATGTTGTAGCATCCATTGTCATTTTAGTTTTATTTTCAGTTATATATATCTGTGTGTGTGTGTGTGTGTGTGTTGTGTGTGTGTGTGTGTGTGTGTGTGTGTGTGTGTATGTATTATGTATATATATATATATTAATATATACATATATATACATATATAATACATAATATAATATATATATATATATATATATATATATATATATAATTAATATATAATATATATACATAATACATACATACATACATACATACATACATAATACAATACATAATACATACATATATATATAATATATATAATATATATATATATAATATAATGTTATAACGGAAATAAAAGGAAATGCAGAAATTTGAAAGAAATGACTTATTTTATATTATTAATGGATTTTGAACGTGAGAACCTGCAAGAAGATCTGAGTCGTTCACTTGGAAGGCAATAGATCCGACGGTAGTCGTGCAGTTAACAAGGGCAAGGTTTACTCCAAAATCGGATGCGAGAAGTTATAAAATCGAGTTAAAACCTCAGTTGATCAGGGTCGTCCGCTTGAAGAACGCAAATTCGACGGTAATCGCGTGGTTAACAAGGACGATGTTTAATTCGGGAAATGGACGCGATGGTTTATTGAATGTGGTTTAATCCGTTGAAGTCCGGATCAATCACAGTCGCTCATCAAGAAGGGACGAGATCCGACAGATATTGTGTCGAAAAGTGCTTAGGTTTTTTTATAAATTTGGGACCCGAGAAGTATTTTAACTGTAGTTTTGTTTCCTATCGGGTCCGTGGGGAAGGCAAAGTTCTGTGGAAAAGGCGGACGTGATAAGATTATGACCCAGAGTCTAAATTTTTTTCAGTTTCGTGGTAAGCCATATTCCGCGTAAATCAACCAATTCTATTGTTTTAGCAGAATAACTAGAATTAGACGCAGATGACCGAAACTCCAAAGGAACAGTTATTGGTCGGGTTTCTTTGTGTTTCCGCCAATCAGAGCACTTCTGATATATATGTGGGCCATAAGGGTTTCTTTGTGTTTCTGCCAATCGGAACATTTCCGATACATACGTGGGCCCATAACCCACAGCCACGCACGGAATCTCGTAAAGATGCAGTTTCATTGTGTTAAAACAGTCTAGCTATTATCAGAACATTTACAGAGAAACTTCATCAGCAGTCAAGCCACAAATTTGAACAGCAAGCAACCATCATCAGTTATATTCTAATTTCTGTTACTTCCTGTTATTTTGTTTTCTTGAGAATGAGGTGTCTTTTACCCCCCAATGTAATTTTCTATAATGACTTTTACTTTAGACAATTAGGAGATAGTTACGCAGTTTGACAGTTTTGGTGATTATCAACTGTCACATGATGTATAAAAAGAGGAAAAATTATAGAAAAAGGGTTCGGATTTTGAAGAACCTGGAGACTTGGTTACTGTATTTTTGATAAACTGTTGATTAATGAAAGAATCAAAAGTTTTCCACACATTGTTGGGTACGATTTTTTGACTTCTCTGTTATGTGTCATCGTATGTCTTCTTTTTTTTAAGTATAGTAATGAAGTTGCAAGTCTTTGTTTACTTATGTGAATGAAGTTAAAATTCCTTAAAAGAGCACTCTTATACTTAAAACCCTTACTTCTACATTTCTTCTAAGTTACAGATAATAGTTTCTGTGTAAAGCAGCATATTATCTCTAACTTCCCAAAGTGTTACAAATAATAGTTTCTGTGTAAAACAGCATATTGTCTCTAACTTCTCAAAGCATTCTCCACTCAGCTTTCATATTCAACAATCAAATGGCATTCTGAGACTTTCATATCAGCTAAGTATTAAGGGTTAAGAACCAGGTCTTTCAGGTCCTTCACTTGAGGATACATCACACAAATAAGTGACAATAATAATAAACATTAATGTCTTAAGCACAATTTCTACACAGCCAAGAAATTGGTTTCTTAAGGGACAACAGAGCCTACAAGGAATGTGACAGGATCGTCATGGCATTATCTCATTAGAGAAGTTGTGAGGTCTAAAATGGGCCTTCTAAGGAATATTATAGAATACTAAAATAATATTATATTACCTTATCAAGTTTTGGATGAAAAAAAATGTTTTTCAACTCGTATTTTCAACTTATTTCTCGATGATTTTACTCAAACTTTGAGTGGGAGTACTCATTGAATATGGAATTTAATTTTGCATCCAAGGAGTACCCATGTTGCATGCTCTCGATGGACCCTACTACACAAAAATGTGAAATACGTGAAATCACGTATTTTCATGTATTTCACATTTTTCATGTAGTAGGGTCCATCGAGAGTATGTAACATGGGTACTCCTTGGATAAAAAAATAAAATTTGTATTCAACGAGTGCTCCAGCTTAAAATTTGAGTAAAATCATAAGAAGATAAGTTGAAAATACAAGTTGAAAAAATAATTCTTTTCTTTTCTTTTCTTTTCTTTTCTTTTCTGTTTTTTTACTCCAAAAATGGTGAATCATCCCCCATGGTTGACATCAACATATTGAATCCGATTGGTTCTTATAAAGATGATTTTGGTTGTAAATTTTTGTTTTGAGACCCATTTTTTACCTCAAATTTTCTCTAATGACTATTAGACTCTAACGAGGGTTTGACTACCACAAGGCTACCTACCAATCTCAGAATTTAACAATTTGGGAGCATTGGTTTCCTTTCATCTCTATGGAAACACTTCAAAACTGGTAATATTGGCTCTCCATGCAGAATTGATATTATCCCATGTTATTTGTTTTCATGCAGGTTGGCCAACTCATCGTTAGCATTGGTGCTCGGGCTTGTGGCTTTTAATTTCTTCCTCCCACATTCATGGCAACTTCCTCTAGGCAGCCACCCTCGGTTTCTCGTTTGATTTCACTTCCCCTCTTAGCCCTCCCCCCCTTCTCTTATCCTTGGGCTCCCCTGGTCCTCTACAGCACAACCTTTCCATCTTCCTTCAGCCCTTTTCTTCTCAATACCTATTCCACCTTACGAACTAGCATAATACAAGCTCCAATTTTTGTGTATTGTGATCTGCTTTTGGCTTGGGTTTACTTTTTATCTTTCCCCTTCCATTATGTTGACACAACCTGCGTATCTCTGTGGAGACCCTTCTAGATGTAGTGACTCTTGGACAAGTACCCATATTATGTGGTGCTTCTCCCAATCCCCTAAACCCTTTAGTCCGTTTTGGTCTTTGTTCGAGCTTTACTTGATACTTTCTTCCATGCCCCATCTTGGGTGCATGTTAGGAAGGGGTTCGCCTACTACCAAGAGCAGTCCAACAGGGGGAGTAAATGCATGCATCACCATCTAGAGGACGGTGTCTCCCACTTGTGTGACCTCATGCCAGGACCCATTCAGGAAGAGTTCACTTATGTTGAGGGGGAAGCTTCCTCTCACAAAATACCACTCTCAAACATTAAGGTTTTTATTGAATGGAAAACATTAGAGGAATTTTAACGTCTAAAATGGGCCTCCTAAGAAAATTATAAAATATTAGTGGAAATAATAAAATAAGATTAGATTACATCATCAAAAAAAAAAATATATTATTTTTTCAACTCATATTTTCAATTAATCTCCCTATGGGTTTACTCAAATTTCGAGCGGCAACACTCATTGCATGCAAAATTTGATTCCTCATCGAAGGAGTACCCATGTTGCATGACTTCAATGGATCCTATTACGTGAAAAACATGATTGCAATCACTTTTTTCATGTATTTCTCATTTTTCGTGTAGCAAGGTCCATCGAAAGTATGCAACATGGGTACTCCTTAGTTGGGGAATTAAATTTTGCATCTAACGAGTACTCCCACTTGAAATCTGAGTAAAATATTAGGGAGTTAAATTGAAAATATGAGTTGAAAAAAGTAGTTTTATTATTTTTTATTTTTTAATCTTTTTACTTTTTTACTCCAATAATGGTGAAGCATCCCCCATGGTTGACATCATCATCTTGAATCCTATTGGTTTTTATAAAGTTTATTTTGGTTATACATTTTTCTTAGGAGGCCCATTTTAGACCTCAAAATTCTCCTAGTGCCAGATTACGAATACATGGAATAGGAGAGCTTATTTCAATCAGTACATGCAATAAAATGATCTCTACTGGCATATGAAATTTCTACTAGGGCGCACTCTCTTGGACTCGCACAAACATTCCATGGATATTCTCCATTCCCCGACTATTTGCATAGACATTTGACAAACTTAGATCGAAGGATGGAGTGGATTCAACAAACATCTCAGCATCTCGCCCTCGGTGGGAGGAACCTCCAGATATACTAAAGAACCCATCCAAATCATTATTTCGAACTCACACCCTTCTGCCTAGATTCTAGTATGTCTATGCTTTATGTATCTTTTGTTAATGATGCTTTTCTACACTACCACTTAGCCCAAACTCTCAATTTTTGTATGCAAAATTTTGTATCTCCTAGTACTTAGTTACCTATCACAATACCAACAAGAGTTAATTTTTGGATTTGGTCAGGTCTCCTTAGCAAGAGACTCACTTAACTTTTTAGTTCATCTTGTAATTTCAAGTTTTGAAGGCAATATAATTTACCCTACAAAAAAATTAATAAATCCCATTAAAGTTGGTTATTGGGCTATTAATTTGGAGGATTCACCTATCTCAAATAGAGGGGAGTATAATTAGGCCCCTCTCTTGTGTTGGATCCCATTACTATTGGGAGACACATTTTGGCGAGTAAACAAGTAACTCGAGACATTTGATCACGAATTGGACTTTGAGGAATTAGTTTAGATACTTCATCTCCACTATCATTTCTTCATTTCATGAGGGATGGAAAACACCATGTGATACTAAGTGATCATAGGTGTCATGGATAACGCCCTTGGTCTCAATGTCTCATGTAACACTCTTCTTGGACTCCTCCTAGTTGTCCAATGAATTAATGGAATTATAGAGGTTTGTAATCATGACCTCTAGCCATTCATCACCATAGTATATAATTTGGATGTGCAGTTTGACTCATGCTAGATTTACCACATTTACAAAGAGAAGAATGAAGATCAAATAAACACAATATTTTGAGCCATCTTTGATAACTTCTTACCTCATGGTGCCATCCTATCCATCTTTGGGTAATCCCGGGTAAGAGACTCATCTTCTATTCAAAAAAATGTATTTTTATATTTATCCTTTACCTTCTTGGGACCACATGTGAAAATATTGGCCCTTAGTGTCTTCCACAAGGTGCGGTTTACAAGGGTATGAGCTTCAACCCTTAAATGGGCCTTGCAACCTAAACTCATTAAAATTTTCTTGATTTGGATGTGATCATTATATTGCTTGTATCCATCTCAATGCTTTCAACATGGAAAAAATGGAGGAATCAACTCACAATACCATTTTTACTAGTGAGACCCAGTTTGGAAAATTAGGGTCTGAAACCTTCTGAGAACATTTTAAGGCATCAAATGGAATTTTTTGGGGGTAAAAATTTGGCGCCTTGGCACTACACCTTTTTTTCTTATTCTAGACACATAAACCTTTCTAATGACGCAAGAATCACCTCAATCAAAATCCATATGCAAAACTTATGGCACTCAGAAGTTGACCTTCTTGTCTTGGCGACCATAAATCAATTGGATGCCACATCAACCCCCACTATTCATAGAAAAGGGGATAGACATGTGATCATGATGAAGAAGACTCTAGAAGAGTCCATATTCTAACTCTATTTAAGAGTTGGAAGGGTCAAGTCTAACTACTAGCAAGCTATTGTGTTGTGTTATAACCAAGCCACTAAGAAGAAAAAGGATTACATTCTTTTTTGAGGGAATTTTGTTCCATAGATGTCAAAGTAGTCAAGAGGAATTGGAAGAGAGCACATAGAGAGGATTGGTGCACTGTAGTAGTCCATAGGCCATAGTCCTTACTTCTTTGTACTTGCAACCATTTTCTATTCAAAAAAAGAAAGCAAATCGGCCTCACCTTCAAGTTGAGTCTTCTCCTGAAAGGGTTTCCCAAGATATATCTTGTGTCAATCCTAGTTTGCGAGTTTTTATTTTTCTTTTCTCTATTTTATGCATTATTATAATTCACATGCATATGCAATAAATAATTTATGGATCCATAGATCTAAAAAGAAATAAACCATCATAATATAGATGTCATATTTTTTAGTATCATTTTATCATATATATTGTAATGAACTGTCCATTGGAATTACGGATCATATTGATATCAAAGCAAGTTTACTTGGGTATATTGTGGAGATTTGCAGGGGATTTAGATCAGCTAAGACAAAAGTCATAAAACCCTAGCTATGGTGGACGAATCTGTGAATAACTCTCGTGATCTTGCAAAGGAGAGGTTTTAGCAACTGAAAGCACAAATTGCAAATATAAATTGATGCAAGAGCATTAGAGCTTCCAAGCCATTAATTACGTGAAAAAACTTCAAAAATGGGTCTTTATTTTTTAGAAGAATTTTTATTCTTCTATGTAAATAAATTGTATTTTCTAAGTTGAGACATTTTATGATTTTTAGAACTCGATGAGTCATAGTTTTAGAAAAGCTATGGATAGGAAAGATTTTATCCATAAGGCAAAAATATTTTGTTCTTATAAAGTATGAGAGACTCTAGGGATAAATTGAGTGATTTTAGAATTTAGAAAAATATGATTTATGGATGTTTATGGAGTGATTTTAAAATTTAGAAAAATATGATTTATGGAGTGATTTTAGGATCCAAAAAAAATTGCGATGTTTCTAAATTCTATCTATTGTAAGCCTATGGACAATAAAAAAAAGAGAGAATGGCCAAATGAATGTCGAATCAAGCCAAGAGAGGAAGAGAGCTTTTCAGTATTTCTGTATGTGCATATTTTAATTAATGAAATAGAGTTTTCATACATTTATTGTGTTCATGAATTGTCTGTGTGTTGATGTGAATGAAGAATTCTAGTTTGAGTGTGAAATCTAGAATTAATATGAAATTGAGTCTCTGAATGAGTTTTTAAATACGATTGAATAGCATAGCTAGGTACAATTCCATTTGGAATTCCAACTAGATCAAGCTTGAATTTGGGTAGAATCCATAGAGATTCCAAATTTTATAAAAGCCTTTATCGCATAGAAGTGGGGCTTGCAGGAAAAGTCATTTTCTTCCTGGCATCATGAACAGTGACATGAATCTCCTCATGGTCAACCTATCCAATAACTCGGGCTATTTGAAGATGGGGGTTTTAACATAGAGGTTTGAAACCCATAAGTACTCCTCAAGTATCTAGGTGGTCTACACAACCATGTATTAAAGCAAGTGATGTTGTTCAAGCCCATATTGGTAGACGAGGCTTGTGTACAAGCACAATACCTGGAGAACATAGGCCAAAACAAAGGGAAATCAAGTGGATTGAAGCAAGAGCATCAAGACACTTCTAAGAAAGAACAAAAAAAATGGAAAGGGGGAAAAATAAAAAGAGGGCAACCATAGCACACCAATACAAAGATCTCAAGAACCACTACAATCAATGTAACGTTAACAATCATACAAAGAAGTGTTGGAAATTGCATCCAAAGCTTAACTAGAAGAACAAAAAGAAAAATCTCATGGCCACTAACTTGAGCGACCGAGTTAAAAGCAATTCAGACATAGATGAGAATATCATTTGTACATCAATGCAAATAGAGATGAATTTAAGTAGCCTTCAACAACAAGAAGACAATGAAAAGACCAAGCCCTTCCATATAAAGATACAAGTTTAAAAGACCAAGATTGATGCATAGGGTTTTCTTTTTCTTCAAGTTCTACTACTTACACTATGTGTTTGTTAGTTGAATATTGTTTGTTTTATTGACAAGTTCTCTATTATTCTAGATTTTGTTTTCCCTATTCTTGGTGTTCTTCAATTGTCGCTTGTGCCTCTCTTTGTCAATATGCTCTTTGTCATTCATATGAGAGACTACAAATCTTACTAATCCTTATGTGCAAATTGTAAAATGTTTGGCAATATTTTTTTGAAAATATTCAAACCCTTTTTTTTAATAAAAACATAGAAAATTAGCACATGTGAAAAGTAGCCCTTAATTTTCTCTAAACTATAAACAACTCCACTATGTGCTCTTCTTGTTTGCTCTTTAGACAACTTCACTCTCCACACAAAGTGCATATATATTTCAATTGAATAATCAATTTTCTTGATATATGTGTGTGTACATGTATGTAATTGCACCAAACACTTTTATGTAATATAACATCTCCCTCATTCTAAATTATAGGGTACTTCTCAATGCAATACAATAATAATGAAAAATATTATCCAAATACAATGACTAAAATATTGTCATTTATTTTTTAACATAAATATGTACTGCACTAATTCACAACAAATATATAATAAAAAGCTAAAAGCTACATTTTATAATAGTATTAAAATTTATAAAACCCTAAAAATCAATAACCTTATAGTGCAAGATGCCTAAATTTAACATGAAGTTAGCATTGAGTGTGAAGTTGAAATAAACAAAGCTTAGTTATAAAAATAAAATAAAAAACCTAACATCATTGGATAGAATAGAACATTTAAATATTAAATATCTCACTAATAACAAAGTCCATCTTATAGCCCCAAGGAATAGCTTAGTTGGTCGAGTTATTGTTGCTAAGTACCTTGCCAATGGGGAGGTCACGAGGTCAAATCTTCTCGACACCCTTGGGGTTAGCCCTGACCACATACGCTAGCGAGTACATCGCTTTGAATTAACTACCTAGATTATTCCCCGTGGATATAACGACCACTCAATATTACCACAATTGAAAAAAAAAATCCACCTTTTTTTAAATTCCATAAGACTAACTTCCCTTTATTACACACCTACATGGCATAAGTCTTACATATTGATATAATTGGTGCCACAAGAGAACATCATATGCCCGTAAGGCCATATAGCTTGCGTAAGGCCATATAGCTCTACAAGCTCCAAGGACACACATCTCAACAAGAGAATGAAAGAACAACCTTAATCATATCTAATTGCATTATGTCATGCCCATCATTTCGCACAATCCATCAGTGTCTATGTGCAATTGTGTATCTTAGCACCTTGGATCATTATCTATCTAAAAAAATAAAACACCACACATTACACAGCCTTGATGACATCATCATTACACACATTGGATGAGACTTGCGCTACTAGGACCTAAACTGCATGAATTAAGATCTAATACATTGTTTCAAAGTTGATCAGTCCCCATTTACTGCTACCATAGATAGATGCCCTAATTTTGATAAAATAAAAAGAGAAACCACAACAAAATTTGATGATGGAAGTTCATACATGAGATCAAGGTCGCAACAATAAGTTCCCTTGTTTTGAGGGACAATCATACAATAATTACATTTCAATAAAACTTGCTCCTACGTCTTTCACATCCAGTTTTGAGCTCCAAAAAAGGCATCATGCTTTCTTCTATGTACAATTTCAATTTTAAATACTTTAAAATTTTGAGATTATGTTGTTTCTAATCCTAGGGAAATATTTTCTAGGATGGTTACAGATGAACCCAATACCAGATGAAAGTATAATTGCACTTTGGCATGTCATTCTTTATATGGTATCTACTCTTCTCAGCCATTTTTTCAAGCCACTTTGGTCAAACTGCATGAATTCTGCATAATTCAGTGGGCACTACAGACTCGCTGACAACGACGCGATACTCCTTCCCGTGCGCTTTATCCCTCGAGGAAAATGAGAGTAGGGATTGACTGGATTTCAATTCCAAAATCCCACAGCTCCTCGTATGAGCTGTCCTCCTAAATAAATTCTGATAGATCAAAATACAGGAACAATATTTTCACAACTTACACATATTGGACTTGGTAGCATAAATCACTTCAATAACAGTGTATAAAATGTCTAACTGAGAAATGGCATAGTTTAACAAGGTGACATTTTGGCCTTTTGTAGCAGAATCCAGGAAATGATTCGTGGTGAGATCGCAATGTTCAATTATTTAAATTGCATTTATAAATGCAGAAATGAGTTCAGTGCCCTGTAAAACACCTGGGGCGTTGCAATTGCGCATACTGAACTTCAAACTACAATTTTCCCAATTTCCAACCAGATGTTGAGCAAAATCAACCAAAAAATCAGGCCAGAAGGTCACCTCATTAGACTACACCCTGAGAAATTAGTACTATCACTTTTGCAAATGTGCATTGTAAATTTTCAAGATCCACTTCAGTGAAGAAAGAGGCATCAGAACTCTTTTAGCAACACAGGTATGCTACAATATTAGTAATATTAGATAGTGATTTGGAGACCATGATGAACAAAAAGTTTGTAAACAGCCACTGCAGACCTTCCAAGCCATTGTGAGCATCTGGGGGTGTACCTAATAAGTATGGAGTAGCTTTGCATATTAAAACCAGAAAACACGGATTTTTTACTTACTATACTTTAAACGCAATAATCCCAAGCATTGTTTTTCAATTAGTAAAATGTACGAAGTAACAAATTAAACCATGTAAAAATTTTGAATCACACATGCTTCACTTAGGGCAGTTTGAAGGCCTTAACCTATGAATGCTGTGCTGCTTAAGGTTTGCTTAGGACTGAAAATCAAATACAATCTCCATCATGTTCCAGCTTCGTGTCTATCTCAAAATACTTTTCAAACATAAAATTACAACATCCTGTCACAAGGAAATTACTCATGGTTTAACAGATCAGACTTGACATCCTACATTGACAATTTCCTTTTGCGTGATGCTAGTCTTCTGCCCAGGCCTTGGAACCATGGTTAAAGGGGTGTACTACATGACCGGGGGTTTGCACTGCCAGTCAACATAATTATAACGAATTATGAGAACAAGATGGCATTGTTTATATACCAGATTGCTTAAATTAAAGATTAGCTTCCCATATGAATTACAGTGCACTGATAGAAACAGAGATAGTTTCCAACAAAAAGCACCCAAAAAGGCAGCAAAAGTCAGAGGAGACGCTTATTTCGCTTCTTTGGTGCTGGTCTTTGAAGACCTCCACCATCATCATCACTTCCACATTCATCCTGCTGCACCTCAAGAGCTGCAGGTACCACTCTGCCCCTGTTTCTTGAAATCTTTCTGATAGGAGTCTCCGCAGCCTTGTCAGAACAAGGAATCATAAGTGGACTGGTTCTGTGAGGCATCAACTCCTCACCACTTTCAACAGCTTCCATCATCAACTGTAACCAAAATACCCAAAACAGTTGCTAAGAATGTTTCTTGGGAAGAAGCACAGAACAGATATGTGAGAAGAAAATGTGGCCCTAGCCTACCTTCCAGTCTTTAAAATCAAACCGAAAAACAAATTGGCTGTAAGAAGCTTCTCCAGATGCCATTTCTGTAGCTGTGGGAGCATTTTTGGGGACTAATGATAAGAGGAGAAATTTATCAGCCAACCTATATATAATATATACAAGAACTAAATAATGATTATGAAAAATAAATGCATTAAGGTAGTGGGGAGGAAAAATCACCAACAAAATGTCTGCCATTTTCATCAACATTCATTTCAACTCTACCATCCTTTACTAGAAATGATAACGCAAAGATGTTTTCTACTGTCTGGGAAAATGATATTCTATTTAGAACCAAATTCTCTAATCTGGCTTGCTTCTGTTTTCGCAAAATGTTAAACATGCTTGTCATATTCTTGTCTGTTTCTGATTTTTCATCTTCCGGGGACTCTTTCACCTGAAAACCACAAAGGATCATGAAATAGACTTTGGGGACTGATTAATACAATGCACTGGGGCAAAAATTGCATGTCTGACATATTTGGGTGCACACTGAACAGTCACTATCATCTATTAAACCTAGCCACTTAATTACACATTCTTATTAGAAAAATGTTCAAATGTCTGCAATAGCCTACTGCTTCAGGTCGAGTGCTTTCTGTCGGCTTAGACCGTTTTCTCTGTACTATAGCTTTCCTTTGCTTGGGTTCATTATCCATTGGTCCAAGCCTGTATAAAAGATGTAAGTTAACCAATAGAACATTGTGACTGCAAAATAATACATCTAAGACATTTCTCATTAACACTTACATAGTGCAAATTCCTGCCGCATCCTGGAAAACAGAAGCAGCTAAAAGCCCAAGATTTCTCCATGATATTTGGGTTTGATCGTCATTTCCCTCCAAAGACCTGCTTCCATATGCCTGGTCACTATAGTTTCTTAGAATAGCACTAGTAAAATCAACTGGAGTTGCACCATCACTGTTCTGTGATCTCTTGACAGTAGCGAAGAGTGTGGACGTGAGATCAAAGAGTGTCTCAGCATCTGCAACTTGCTCACGAGGTCTCTGAACTGAAAACAAAAGGAAACAATGAGAACAAAATCTGAAAAAAAAGACGGGAAATGTTGTCTTTTGCACTCCTAACAAAAATCTAACTGGTGTCAGATAATTCAACAAGCAAAAGACCAACAAAATTCAAGCATATATATTCACAGGGAAAGGATCAATTTTGTTGGAATATATATAAAAAGGAGTCATAAAATCAGATAAGCTATATGAAAATAGAAAAAGCTTACCAAGATTGTGCAAGCTTTCCACTTTGCTAATTAAAGCCTCAAATTTGCCAGATTCTGCTTTTAAAATATTTTCTCTCTCCTCTGCATTAGACGAGCTGTTATCAGTAAATTCCTGGATACAGAAGCTACAGCATTTCATGTTTCAATTAATGTATACAATAGACCTCAATGAAAAGTCATCATACGAATCTTTTGCTTAAAATTACACTGCAAGGCAAAGTTTACCAGCAATCGAAGTCTTGAGGGCATGATAATGGGACCTTAATATACGGCGCTGCACCATACTCTGATTGTTACCACTGCATGCGGTAGCATCTTCTTTCTCTCTCGGGGGCTTACTGTGGCCTTGTTGTGACCCTTTTACCCCACGAGAGGAATCTCGCAGTGTCTGACTCAATGTTTCTTCCTCTTTAACTCTAGCTCGGGTACCAAGCCTTCTACCCATCATTTCTATCACCTGAGCTAGCTCATACAAAATCAGAAAATTCCCATGTAGATATGAAGTAAAGCTTGGTTTGACGCATAACCAGTTTCATGTAAGACATGAACAAATACAGCCAGTTTCACAGAAACGCAGAAAATAAGATCTGTACGCAAGCTATAGACTTCATTTCCAAATCCACAAAAGGCATGACAAAGTAGAGGTGTTAGATCAATCAAGCGATCTATGGCCATTCACTCTACCCTGTTATGGCTGGACAGATTAAATTAAAATAGCTTCTCAGCTGTATTATGAGAGACATTAAAAAGAAAAAGAAAAATATTGAACCAGGTCATAGCCTACAAGAAAAAAAATAATAATTCTTGAAGCAGAGCATAGCCTACCTTAAGATACGGTCAAAATGATTGTTCTTTTATCCAAACTGCCTGACTTTAAACTTAACAGAAATCATAACAGATTTCTGCACAAATATAGGCAAATTCGAACGGCATTGTCGTTCGATCGATTGTGAAAACCCCTTTTTTCGATTTCCTTCTCAGAGTTCTGCTTCAATGGCTTCTGCCTTGGCTGAGTTCAGCTTGTTTAGAGTCACAGCAGCACCATCATGGAACCTAAACCTTATGTTTATGATATGACCATGTGCTTTCGGATATCAAACCTTATGTCAACAGTGCACAATGGAAGTCTAAATCCCTAACCCTCAGATACATTATTAAATTAGGGCGTGCACATTATCCCCTATGAAATATCAAATGACGATCATCTAAACCACTCGTACGCATTTACAGAGGTAAGTCCATTGGGCGAAGAAGGTATTGTTCAAGTAGCATGAGACCCTTTCCCAGATGAAGGTCAGATTGTTGAAACCTGATATATTTTATGATGAATAAAAATAGCAACCTGGCTCATCTTCTCAGATACAGAGCTTGGACAATGGCATTTCAAAGAATATATTTCACTCATTTTCTTTCCTTGTAACTAAATTTCATTATTATTGAAAAAACTCACTATATTCAGCATTTTACTGGGTTTCCTATCGATAAGTTGTCTAAACCCAAAAGTTCTCATTCCAGCTCCTATTCCAGCAAGAAAATTGGCAAAAAGCACCAAAATACACCTCCTTGTATGATATTCTCAGACACTTTATCACCCAGAACCTGAAATCCCGTAAAATAGCAAGCCTGACAACAAAATCTGAAATAAATTTTCTCCGTCATCATTCAAAAAGTAACTGATCATTAAAACACATGCAACTCAAACCACCCAAAACAAACAAGAAAAAAGAACACTTAACTTTTAATGGTTCACAAAGACTGGAATCTTCAGTTCTTTAAACTGATAGTCACTGAAGAGAACATCAAAAAAACAGAAAATAATGTAAACCAGAGTTTCTCTCTCTCCCCGCTCTGGTAATCTGATGGTACAGAGTTCATAAGCTCTGACTCGAAAACCTATAAAGCCACCTAGGGAAGTATTAATAAATACATACAAATGAAATAGAATCACCCAATACAGAAAAGCCTTCCAAGACCCTGATAACCAAAATGGGTAAGACTCCAAAAATCCGCAGATTCAGTTTAATAATGCTCCGAATGTCAATACCACCAAAGGCAGTCCCAATTAAACAAATTTCAAGCAGGCCCATGAGACAATATCCTGAAAAAAGAAGATAAAACGTTGTGTTGAAGAATAAGAGTACCTGTTTTTGGAGTTGAGAGCAATGCAGAGATTCAACCAAAGCTGGAAGGGCTTGAAATTGAGACTTCCGATTGAAGAACTGCCGTGAAAAGGAAAGAGAGCAAGAAAAGCTTTTCGTCTTGCATTGAAACGAGGGAGGGCAGGGAGTTGTGATTTTCCCTACCCTGAGAAGTCTGCTTTGTTGTTTTTTCCGCTGTTTTCCCGGTTGGGGTTTTGCCGCTTTTTGTAATTTTGAATTTGATCAAAAAAACCCATTTGACTTTGTCTTTAATGTGCAGGAAGATCCTTGTTAGTCCGTGCCGCTGAATGTTCTCGTTTGGCTCTTGTTTTCCAGCAACCAACGGATAGGAGTTGAGCTCTTTTTTTTGGATAATTTAATTATTAATATTGAAGTCATTAATAATGGTAAATATGGAAACCACTCATGACTATCATATTATTTAAATAAAATTTAAAAATAATTATGTATGAGTAATTTAATATTATTGCAACTTAATAATTAATATTTTCGTTGATACCGTTAAAGGATATTAGTTTGAGTGATTTAATTAATAATTTGTTTTTTTAATTATATGGGTTTAAGTTTGGATAGACATGTTGTAATTGGTCATTCGTGGCATTTATGAAATAGTTGAATCAATATTTTTTAAGTAACTTGGAGGGTTTTGCAAGATAGTATGAATCGTTCTTTAATTTATAATGATATTTTCTTAAAATATGAGTATAAAATTATAGTTTAGCAAATTTAGCATTTGTGAATAGTTTTATGAAGATATTGACAATTTAATTAGTGGCTATATAATATTTGAGCAATATCTCATCTTATTATACCAATTGTTTAAGATGGTTTGCATGGACCTTGATATACTTGGTCCTTCTATGTGCAAATGGTTTAAGAGTTAATTAAATTGTACTTTGACTACCACAATATATCATAAATGACTCCTAAGGAAGTCTAAACTCACCCATTTAGTTGTGTATCCAAATTACTTTCTCAAAGGCTGACGTAATCAACTCAATGTAAGTCCACAGCCCCTCCTTAGGGAAAGTGCCCTAACTCTTTGGTTGTATATAAATACACAACTCTTATTTGTATTTCCACACATAATGATTATTTTGTTCATTCTTATACAAGTGATTTAGCCTAAGGATGTCATAAAGCATGGTGATTTTTTTCTTCCTAGTTTGATTTGTCTTGTACTTAAATTATTTCTCTCTAGTTGTGTTATCCTATATTTCTCTCTATAAGATTGCACCTCTTTTGGTTGTCCTATTATTATTTGTCTCTCTACTCAGTGGAGAATCTAGGTTAGTTCATATTTCATTTGATTCTCCTACTAACACTGATGTATCTCAACATGGGATGAATGCAAGTGTGAACTCACTTACTCAATTAAGTGGTTGATTTTAGGCTTTTGGTGAGTGGCATAATTATTGTTTTGTCATTGCAACCTAGTTTTTTTGTATCATATTTTCCACTCATTGTTAGTAGTTGATATATATATATATTATATATTATATATATATATCATTTTTTGGGGGTTTCCTAGGGTTCAAAACCCTCTTTTACAACAAGTGTACTCTCCTCTTTTACCACATTCTCTTTTTAGACGTCTTCAATACATTTTGTTTAACAACTAATACATTGTATTCTTTTGTCGCATGTTTATTTCCAAAAATTGTTGGTACCTTCCTAGGGTTTAAAACCCTCTTTTACAGCAAAAATGGACTCCTATTTTGTTGCAAATTTTTGGAAAGGGATGGTGCGTTTTCTCTTCAACCTATAAAGGTGTATTGAACTTAATGGACTGACATTATAGTGTACATGCAGTTGTGCCTTCTACATTGTGGTCCCCCTCCACTTCACATAAATGGATTATAGAATATGGAACTACTAGATATATGGCCTAAGATCGACACTTCCTCTTTAATCATTGACAACAACATAGTGGAGAGAAAGTGATCATTAGTAACAACTCAACCCTACCAATTTCAAGATTTGGGATCTCATCATTTAGCCACTAAATTTTGATAAATCCTTCATGTTCAAGGAGTTGGACCTAATATTCTTACTATTTATTGTGTCACTCAAACCACATAAAGGTGGAATTTTGATAAAGTCAGTGGGTTATAGAGGATATGGTTGATGGCTTGGAAGTGCTTGCCTCGAGTTATTGGTTTGAATCTCATCACATGTACAAGCTAGTGAAGCTTCATCCTTCCTCAATATAAAAGGGATATGTTGTATGAAGGATGTATGATAGGAGAAAATCATTACGAGTCATTTCCCATAGATTTAGCAAGGTAAGCCTCTCAACTTATCAAGTTGGTTTATAGTGACATTTTATGGGCTTATGAACACTATTTCTCTTAGGGGGGTCTTAAATCACTTCCTCCCTTTCATTAATGATTTCTCCTACTTCCTTTGGTGGAAAATCAAAGTGAGAAAAAAGATTTAGTGTATCAAAGTTGATCATGGAGGAGAATATATTAGCAATGATTTCAAAATATTTCTCAGACTTCATGTCACTCTTGGGAAAGCATTGTTCCACAACAAAATATATTAATATGTTGTCAGTTGTGGAGACCCCTATCCAAAAAATTGTCTGAATTTCCCCTCATAATCTGAGAATCCCTTATGTTCATTGTCTAGAAATGCATCCTACATTATACGGCCTTCCCAAAATGCCTTAGATTCCCCTATAATCACCTAAGAGAGGCTCCTTGGAAAATCCTTAAGCCTTATTTTATGATCATTTCCTATTCAAGCACAACGAGATTGACTTATATGCCTAGTTCCAACAAAAACATAGAGAAGTGGAGTGTTGAGGTTTTCCTTCGTATGACTAAATCAAGCCTAAAATCCATTGCAAAGAGTAAGTCTATTAGGCGATAAAGTTCCAAAGTGCTACAAAGAACCCTATCAATTTCAAGATTTGGAATCTCATTACTCAACCACAAAATTTAGATAAATCCTTCATGTTTGACGAGTTGGGCCCATCTTCTTTCTATTTATTGTGTGACTCACATCACAAGAAGGTGGAATTTTGATAAGGTCAATGGGTTATAGAAGGTATGGTTGGTAGTTTAAAAGTGGTTGCCTCGGGTTAATGGGTTGAATCTTATCTCATGTACAAGGTAGGGAAGGTTCATCCTTCATCAATATAAAATGGATATGTTGTATGAAAGATAAATGATAGGAGAAAATCATTAATAGACATTACCCAAAGATTTAGCAAGGCGAGCCTCTCAACTTATTAAGTTGGTTTATAATGACATTTTATGGGCATATGACCACTCTTTCTCTCAGGGGGTCTTAGATTACTTCCTCACTTTCATTAATGATTTCTCCTACTTCCTTTGGATACCACTAAATCCAAGGGTGAAGCTTTGAGAAATTCAAAGAATTTAAATCATTGGTGGACAATCAAAGTGAGAAAAACATTGAGCGTATCAAAGTTGATCATGGAGGAGAATATATTAGCAATGATTTTAAAATATTTCTCGAACTTAATATTACTCTTGGTAAAGCATTGTTCCACAATAAAATACAATAATATTTTGTCACTTGTGGAGACCCCTACCTAAAAATTTGTCTAAATTTGCACTAAAATTTTGAGAATCCCTTATGTTCATTGTCTAGAAGTACATCCTACATTATTTGACCTTCCCTAAATACCTTAGATTCCCTCATAATCACCCAAGATAGGCTCCTCGGAAATCCTTAAGCCTTATTTTATGATCATTTTCTATTCAAGCACAATGGGATTGACCTATGTGCCTAGCTCCAACCAAAACACAAAAAAGTGGACAGTCGAGGTTTTCTTTCATATGACTAAATCAATGGCCTAAAATCCATTACAAGGAATAAGTCTATTAGGCAAGAAAGTTCCAAAGTACTACAAAGAACCAAAATCTTCCCCATTAAGATATGATTAACAGTTGGTTTTGCATCACAAGGAAGAACTTGATTAAGAGGAGAATATTGTAACTACCATGAACAACCAAGATGAGATCCACCAAATATAATATATGATCTATATCTCGTTGTGGAGAACAGGCTTTCAGGGGAACCAAAAAGTTCCAAACACCCAAAACACTAGATTTTATCCCCCCTTCGAGATATATACATGTTGGGTGTTTCGTTGCAAGAGACAAGATCTGTTAGGATAAAAAGGTGTTAGAGCACCATGAAAGGCTAGGATTTGATTCACTAAAAGATATTAAAGGCTCTCAACTCATCATGGGAGAAGGATGGTGGAGACCACTAGAAAAGTTCAAGCACTACAAACATCCTTGGCATGCCAAAGAAGATTAATGACCTAGATTGTATCATAGGATGCAATCCTATTGAACCATATAAAAAAAGAAAAAATGTTGCAAACAACTTGGATTTCATTGTGACCTAAGACCAACAATCCATAGGTCATTGTCGAGCACTCCTTCCTTTGCAATAAAGGTGGTAGCACTAAAAAAGGAAAGAATATTTCCCAAGGAGAATATAGGATCTCCACACAAGTAAAGATTATATTGATCCCTAAAGAAATGGATCTCCCTCACCTATTGGAATTTGCCACATATCCAGCATGATAACCAAATCATTAGTGCAAGTATGCAACTACCTTTTTGGGGAAGTTATCATCAAACTAAAGTTCATGCATAGTGGTGTTTGGTTGATTAAAGGCCAAAAAGCTCTCATCCCTCCTCCATTCCACATACAAATTCTTGTACAAAAGGAGCTTCAGTGAAATTAGCAATATCTAAGACCACACATTGTCATTGTTCAACATAACTATGGTTAACCTCCTTTAAGCCACTATATACAAAGAAAAGTTGAGATACCAACACATATCGAGTGAGTTAATTTCGAGGTTTTTCACCTTAATAAAGTATCCATAGACTTGTGTAATTAATCAAGTGGGAAATATTTCAAAGGTTATAATCATTTTTTAATCCTTTGGAATCCTTTGAAAGTAACTGTAACCACCCCTCCCACATTTACCCAATTCCACATGCTTGTTAGGGTAAACATGAGACGAGTGTCACTATGACATGACCCAACCTCCAAGTTCCAATTAAGGAAGTGAGGCCTACAATCTGACAACTTTACTGACATCCTACAAGGACTACAAATCACTCATGAGTTGAACAACCACCCCAGGTGATTAATCTCTGAGCTGGAACCTTGTTTCTTTGACCTAACACCCCAACCACATGCATAACAAGGAAAGGGTGTAGTTATAGGCCTCCAACTGCACACATAAGCCTCCTTCCATGCAGTTATGGCCTAAATCCTCAAGTTCTTAGCATGCGGTCCCAGGATTTGTGCCACCTTTTCAGGCCAGCCTCCAAACCACTTCCCAGAATTGACTATAACTTTACAAAATCATAATTTACATGATTACAATACCAAACATTCAAACTTGAAGCAAGAACTTGACCTAGAATGCCTAACCCATAACAAAAAAATTGTCAAACACATGGAAACACATGTAAGCTACGTGTCATAAATGTATATCTAATCATAAACTGATAGTCCTCATCTGAGAGTCACCGAGAAGGCTCTAAACGCTCTCTAGATAGCTGCAATAACACTTGGTAGTCCATATATACACCAACCATTCGATAACTTAACAAATCATGACAAGATCCATAGATATCATACATCATATAACCAACATAGAAACCATGGAAACTTAGCCATAACATCACCAACATAATCACTATAGGTATTCATAAATCACATTAGGAAAAATATCTCTTATTAATATGTGAAAATACCAACCAAGTTGAGGACTTCCACGTACCACCCAACCATAGATTGGGTTGAGCCAAACCTCTCTTTTAGCCAATCACCCTCATGTCACATTCCAAGCATGAATGTGGGATCTCATAGAATAAACCAAAACAAAACCAAACTAGGGCTTCCAGAGGCCAAACCACCTCAACCCTCATTCACAATGATTCCACTTCTATGGTCTGGAAATCAATAACATCAACTAGATCGGTCTCTACCTAAGCTATCTAAGGCTCCAGGAACTAGTAACTTAACCCACAACCTTCTAGGACTCCAAAGCATTTGTTCCAACCGTGGCTCCAGGGACTAGAAACTCAACCCACCAAGGGCTCCAAAGCATATGTCCCAACCAACAGCTCCAAAAACTAATAACTCAAACCAAGTTATTCCAAGGCTTCTAAATATTTTTTTCCAATCCATGGCCATAAGGAGCCTGATCACCAATCCAAAAAACAAGTGGAAAAACCCACAACGCCATGGCTATCCAGGAAATGGCAAGGCAAAGTTAAAACCATTGTCCATCCAGGCAAATCTCCATGCCAATGACAACACATAACTAGAGACTCACATGCATATACCATGCATCCAAAAATCGACAAGGAAATCACACATGCAACCTGTTACTTGCAAAGAAATCCAGTTGTAGTTGTTGATCCAATTGTTTCCTTGCACTCCCTGCTTTATGTTTCGTTCTTTATCCAAATCCAAGTGAACACTAGAGTGCTCCAAGATTTCTCTAAGTGTGCAAGAGTATGAGAGAATGAAATGAGAGCTCCAAAATTGAACTGACAAAAGTTGAAATGACCAAAAGCTACACCAGCGAAAGTTGTGAACTGATCCTCATAAGCCTTTTTATCATTGAGGCCTCTATTTTCTCCATTTTCCTTCATTTTTCCTCTAATTTCCCTTGCATGCAAATTTGTGTCTCTCCACCTTCCTTTTCTCTTATTTTCCTTTATTTCATAATTAAAATGTCATTTATTGCCTCTTTGCCTTTTCCAATTCCTTTGCCAATTTCCATAGCCATTAATTAATCACAAGTGATACCCATCGCTATGTTTTTCCCAACATTCAACTTGGAATATGAGTCCCATGACCTTGGTCTTATTTTATTTACATAGAAAATCAACCAGGGGTTGTTAAAGTAACCATGTTGAGAGCTTTAAAGGCACCTTTGGGGAGTCATCTCCCTTCTCCACAGTCCCTCCCTTAGATATAAGCAACATATACTCATATTGTTCATGGATAAGTTTGTCAAATTATCCACTCCTTCACTGAGTTATTCAAACTATCGTTAGCTAGTTGGGGCTACCTCTTGCCATTTTATATAAGGAATCAAGTGGAACCATGATTAGAGTTTTGAGTTGGTGCATAACATAATCCCATATAACTACCCCTTCCATGAATTCATGGAACTCTATGCTAAACAATTTAGCAATTCTACCCTTGCACCTTTTACATCATGTTTGTCGATAGTTAGATAAGATAAGATAATTATATTTATGTCCAACTAATGACTACAAAGTAGGTCAAAGGGCCTCTTGAGTACACTGATGTATATACAAAGCGGGAGAACCAAACAGTCTTCTATAAAAGATACAATGCATAAAGTAAATCAACATTTGGCCCTAACAGATAAGATCCATGAGCTAATAGGTCTGAGGATCAGACCGATCTCTCCTAACATCTGAGGCTAAATGAATAATATTGAAGAAACTCAACAAAGTCTGTTGGCCCGATGAAGAGCCAATGACAAGTGCAGATTGTCCACTAAATTGTATCCTGGGGGGGTTCATAGTCTGTAGACAAATATCTTCTAAATTAATGCTCAAACCACTTCCATTATGCTAGGAGCCTCCACTGGAACAATTATTTTATCCTCCAAGGTACAAAAGAATATATACATGGGTATGTTTATTATGTATAAGGAAACCATATTTTATAGGTTGTTATATATCCAAGGTGTTATTGAAATCCCATCTTACCCCATTTAAAACTAAGAACTTCCTTAAGTGGGCCCACTACTCCATTTCTATGTTTAACTTGATCTTAGGAAAGGATGATGACTTTATTATCAATGAAAGCACGATATCCAAACTCATTAATACCATTTAACCACCCCATTTAGATATGTAGATTCCTTGGCCATCAACATTAGATAACAGTGATTTGCTACCCATCCTACCCAATCTATATGTTTATTTTATAAAAAAAACCACAAACTATCTCATTGAGATCTCCCTCAGGACGACAACAAATCAAGGATGGCAGGATGGCAAGTCCATTATTAATGATTATTCTTTGTGCCCTCCATTTTTATCAATTATTTTGAATATTAAGCATCCCTTCAAATTTTTGGTTACCATTCCCATAATCCTTGTGAAGTGAAAAGTCCAGTTCCTAAGATGTCTTTTTTCTTTTCTTACACTTTTGCATTTCCACATTCTACATGTGCATCATAAAATGTGAAGTTTTATTGTCATTAACCACCTTGGTTGAATTCTCCACCCCACACTCCTCCTTTACACTCCCATCCATTTCTACATTACCTTTCATACATGTCCTCAATTGGGAATGCAAAGGTAGGAGTTCCTTCACACTTCTCTCCACCTATGGATTGTCTTAGCCTCTACGTCAATCTTGTCCCTAATTCCTATGCACACCTTCTCCTCCCTACATTCTACATCTCACGTTGGAATTTCCAATGTGGAATGTAGAGGTCTCGAGCCACCTCCCACATCCCTCCACCTCTACATTATTATGCTTTCAAACTAATTTTCAATGTTATTCTGTATCATAAGGTTTTTGCCCCTTTTAACAATAAAACATGTGGCAAATCCCAACACATGTAGGCAAGTTTATGGTAGGGTGACACTTGCCAAGCATAGATTCATTAATGGTGGTTAGCAAATGATGTCACATGCTTTTTCTCTTACAAACTTCTAGATTTGTGACAATGATACATGTAGCAACCCACAATGCAAATTAGACAGGCCCATGGCATGGTGACACTTAGAAAGCATGGATTTGATATTGGTGACTAAGAAATAATGTCGTACAATGACTAGGCAATGATTGTGTGACCAACATTTATACTAAGCACACTCTACCTAGGGGTCCATAACTCTCTTTTATTTCACACCCAAATGTATAGGAAGATCCTTTTGCCTTACAAATATCCAATAGTGCCCTCCGATAATGCATGTACAATAAATAAACTAAAATTTATATCAAGGGATAATATTACACAAAGGGTCAAAACAAGTCAAGTCGACAAAATTCCAAGTTTACAATAGTGGAGTGGTAGGCTTATATTCGGGTTGAAGGAACTCTTCTCATTTCACAACAAATTGTGGAAATATTTACAAAATAGCGAAGGGAATCATGTATTACTTTAATTGTGAGGCTTAGCGGGCTAATCAATTTATTAATCCAAGGATTATTGACTAATCCTACATTGCGCCCATCTCTGAATAATGACTCGACAGGGGAATGGAGTTATTAATGGAAGGTGCATAATGCAACTCCTTTTTGTCACATGATAGGGAGTTTGTCATTGTGTCGCACCCAACTGGGTATTGGCCTATTCCATGTCCCAGTGTGATAGCATCATGCACACTGACATGGAGGCACAATAATAGAGGACTCTCGTGGAATTCTAATATCTCTTATAATAGTGAAGTGCAGAATGACACGAAGGACCGGGGTTTGTGGGACCCCCAACTTATGGTAAGGTGGACAAGTGATGTGGATAGACTGTCGACATGGTGCCCGTGTGGCATGGAACATGGAAGGTGACAATTGG
This sequence comes from Pinus taeda, assembly GCA_000404065.3. Classification (NCBI taxonomy): domain Eukaryota; kingdom Viridiplantae; phylum Streptophyta; class Pinopsida; order Pinales; family Pinaceae; genus Pinus; species Pinus taeda. The sequence continues at coordinate 174,669 of APFE031684522.1, forward strand.
TATCCTCTTTGGTTTCCACATGACATGATGACATCATCATGACTTCAGGGCAACGTTAGTAGGGCAGGTTGGGTGTGGACTAACGAAAGGCATGACATCAACCATTTGGCATTCACAAAAGGAGAAATATTTGCCGCTCCCTACATCTAGCACAAATATCCCTTCATCGCATTCCAGGGTAGCAAGTGCGCTTGACAGAGAGCATGAGGCAACAATTTTCTTCATTAGAAGTTGTCCAACAATTAATGAATGCAAACCCCTTCCTCCCTCATTATTTGTTGGAAGGCAGGACAACCCTTATCTCGATTGCAGGTTCTCATTACATACTTACGTGGTTATTTGGGCCCACATCTCAGTCTCCGTTTATAAAGACGGACATTGAGATTCGTTATCAGAATTGTTTATCCTCTAAATGGTTTCTTGTAGCCAAAAGTTTACATTTGTCATTGTCTCTGCGCTGTCTATTGGGAGCTTGAGGCATGGAAATCAATTCAACCTACCAGGCTACACCGACCCGCAGATAATACCTATCCAAAGCAATAAATGCGCACTCAAATAGTTAACACATTGTAATTTAGGTGAACAAATATTTATCCTACTCCATAGAGTAGTTGGCTTTAACACTCAAGGTAAGTCAATTTATTTATAATTATTAGAATTTTTATAAGAATGAATTGTATTGATTTAGGGTAACGTTAGATTTAAAAATAGGAGTTGTCTATAATGCGACTTTTTGGAGATTCAGGTGACGGAATCCGGCGGAAGAAATGAGGTTAAATCTTGATTTTTAGCAGTTAAAATGGTTTTTTAACTGCATATTTGGATTCAGCGCCCTGAAAAACCCCTGGGAGCCTTTGATTGTGCATAAAATAGCTATCAAACTTGGGATTCCAATGAATTGCTGCCGGATTTCGACCGGAAAAATCTGCCAGAAAGGCTTTCAAAAAGTCGCGTTATAGACCACT